>VBVQ01004736.1:0-13868 GCA_011636635.1 Tetramorium simillimum | reverse complement strand
AACTAATCTCAAGGAAACTATTAAACAGAATTGAATATTATCATATAACGAAATATACATACATAATATATTTTTAAAATTTTAATAATTAATTATCCTACAGATTTTTACTTTACTGTAACGAGTACTATGGATGTAATTGCAGTTGTACAATATTTTAAAAAATATATACCTAGTCGTGTACAGCATTTAAAATAATATAATCGATAAGGTAATAAAATGCATACAATTTATTAATTTTAGCAAGGGCAAGTTAAATATTAAGCCAGACATTTTCTTTGAATCTGTCCAAAAATCTGATACGACAATAGAAAATTATTTACCGAAAGGTGTTACCCTTCAAACTGTTATGAAAAACTGGATAGAAAAATCTGGTTATCCTGTTGTCACAGCCACGTGGAAGAAGAAGGAACATGGAGAGAAGGGATCTGATGTAATTCAACTAAAGCAGGAACGTTTTTTCTTGGTGAAACCAGTGAACAAAGATAAGACACAATGGTACATACCCATCAATTATGTAACAGAGGACGCGCCGATGCGGCCAAAGAGTGAAAAAATGTACTGGATGTTACCCGAAAATGAAACATCACTCGACACATTGGACAGTAAGAAATGGATACTTTTCAATCATGGTCAAACAGGTATGTATTGATCATCGCTATACTTACATTCATTGGTAACGATACATGCATCTGTTAATAGTCTTGATTATTTCAATACTAATCTACTTATATGCAAATTCTTTTTATAAATGAGGACACTGAAGATATACTTTCATAATTATAGAAGTAGTTTGAATCACATCTTGCTTTGAAATAAAATAGACTTTTGTATTTTATCATAAAATCTTTTCTTAATTACTTAACATGTTTGGCATAATTGCCTTTTCCGTAAATCTTCTATGTAATAAAATTTCTATGTAATAAAATTATGTCTTATATAGCAATGTAAAATAAGTAATATGATTAATTTAATTTAGTAGATTTGTTATATCTCTTATATAATCATGATTATGTGAACAAGAGGAAATTTATCGTAAAGATAATGACTAAAAATTAAGTTGGTACGACTCAAGAATATCGAATAATATTCTTTTACAGGATACTATCGTGTAAATTATGACGACTCAAACTGGAAGCTTTTAGCCACGTACTTAAACTCGCCTAGATACATAAATATAAACGTGATTAATCGTGCTCAATTAATCGACGATGCATTAAATCTCGCGCGTGCAGGACACTTGGCATATACGAGTGCACTGCAGACTACGCTGTATCTGAATAGAGAGACTGATTATATCCCGTGGTATGCCGCTGTTAGAGCATTCAATTATCTGGACAGTGTGTTATTGGGTGGGAAGAACCACATAGCATATCAAGTAAAAAGAAATACGATGTCGTAATTGTAGATGCGCGTTTTAAGAACAACAAGAAGAAGAAGAAAACGTAAATGTCGTTTTAATGTATCAATTTCAGAAATACGTCGCTAGTAAGGTAAAAACTTTTGCACAAACATCGAGAGTTTTCTTGGATCCGGAAAAGGGTTCGCATTTGGGAAAACTTGTTCAAGTGTTGGCGTTAAACACTGCCTGTAAGTATGGACTTGAAGAATGTCAGGACTACGTTAATAAGAAGTTCACAGCATGGTTGGACATGAAACCTGAAGAAGTTAAAAAGAAGTAAGTTCATAAAAAGTTACATAGTTTCGTATAACTGCAATTACGATTATATCTGCTTTAAACAAAATTAGAATTTCTGCTTAGACTATTTTATTGTGCAGTTTAGGAAATACGCTTGATGTAAATATGTCATAAGCATGTTCAATTCTGGAATTATTTAAGAAAATCTATGAACTTGAAAAGTGTTGCACAATATACCTATAAATACATATATAAAAATGACGCAAAATTCTTGTTAACATCATTCGTATCTATACAAATTGTGACAATCGCTCAACTGCGTAGTTTGAACCCAGACCTGAGAAATGGAATTCTTTGCGCCGCATTGCGAAAGGTAGACATTCAAAAATGGTATAAGACTGTAGAAAAATACAACGCCACTAAAGACAAAGATGAAAAGGCGGACATTCTGGCCGGTCTTGGTTGCGCATCCAAGGAAATGGCCATGATATTCCTCGTGGAAACTCTTATGGGGACCTTTGACTTCGATATTTTCTCCGCGATGAATTCAATAAACGCGGGTAACGCCGAATCCTTCGACGTCCTCATAGAATTCATTAAAGATAATATCGAAACGATCCGAGAGGCGTAAGTTATTTTTCATTGCTCACTTTGATAATCCACCGTGAATTAGTACAACATAATGATTCTTTTTCTACAGAGATAAAGATAACACGTTGCTCGTTGCCTTCCTCAATAAACTTTCTGCCAACGTGGTAACAACAGAGCAATACGTACAGGTAATATATTATTAATCTCTCTCTGTTATTTAATCTAATATACTTTTATAAAATAAGAAATCTTAAGTGTTTATTGAAAGACGTACTCTTTCAGATTTAACATTTATATTGCACGTATTATATTCGGCATAAATTAATTTTTATTATTATTTCGGCAATGTAATTTAATTAAAATCTATCCATTGGAAATTAATATTGAATAGTTGATATTCTCAATTTTACATTGTTTCAAATTCAAACAGTTTTTTTTAATAGCTACTGATAGCGCAAGACTTGGCTTGTGCCGTCGCGTAAGTCTACGCAAATTTTCACTCTTGGCCAAAGCCAATAGTTTTTATAGAAAATATGGATTTATATTGACTATTTACGAAGGACTCCAAAATTAGACTAAATGACTACTCGAAAGCAAAGCAGAACAAGCGAATAAACAAAGAAGCGAGTTTCGAAGTGAAGACAAGCGCTCTTGCACATTGCAACGCGATGCGAGCAAATTGCCGTCAAATTAAAAAATTCGTATGAGAAACAAAAACGCATTTAGCGCGAACAGCTACATAATCAGACGTCATATGTGGATATGTATCAAGCCGCGTTAATATATTTTTTGTGTAATTAAATTTTAATAATTAAATTCTATAAGACATTACACTTCTATCTCGTTCTTAATCTCACTCTTGCATCCGATCTACAAGTGGATTGATTAGGTGTTTCTCAATTTTGTGAAATATTGCTTCTCGAAAATGTGTTCGAATGTCTTCAACTATGCGTTATACCATAGAAATAATTTAATAACATCGATGTTAATCGATATCAATCGATACTAAAAAAGGTTTCTGAAATAATTGTTTTTGCATTTCAGTTGTCGCTACTTGTACATGTACATCTGCAGGAGATAGAGAAGCAGAAATTTGACGGATTGGCCGTCGGATTATACAAACTTGCTTGGATCAAATCTTATCGAAAAATAGTTGAAAAATGGATAACAGAAAATTGTGAAGTTTGCCAAAAGGACAAGCCAGACTCGGCAAGTTCTATTGTTTTGACATCGTTCGTTTTCATTACTTCATTGTTCCTCACACGACTCTATTGAAAACTCAAATTCATCGTCGCGTGATGTAATATCTTTAATTGATTAAGTTAAACTTGATTATTTTCTCGATAATGTTGGTGTCATGTGTAACATGTATTTCTCCGGTTCTTCCAACAATAATTTAATTGTCGTGACATTATCGCGTTTGATTTTGTAAATGAGAAGATGATGAGAACGCAGGAAATTCTCGCGGATATATTATACATTACTATTTCAATTTCTCATATTAGTTGAAAGTTATAACAAAATAATTTAAACGCTCGTCCATTTTAATTTATGAGATGTCAATGATGCTTTTGAGAATGCTGATAAGTTACATGATATTACAATATTTAATTGTACATAAGAGACCAAATACATAATTGTGTACTGAGAAGTTTTAACACTGTTTAATTATGTTAAAGTGTTATTAAAATGTAGAATATAGATAAATAATTGTGTTTACATACATGGTATGATTGTAAATATACTGATTGCTATTTATACCACTTATATACGATAGTTTACTTTATAATTATTTATAACCGAGAACAAAAAAGAGAAAGAAATTAATGTCCTTCGTCAAATTTTAATGGAAGGACAATCGCGTTGAAATGTTTACAGGGAATTCTCTTTTTTACAAAATTGTCAAATTATAAGAAAATTTTTTAAATATAGTCGATTGGTTACTCTAGCATCCCTTTTATAATATTGTAATTTGACTGATCATAAAGTATATTTAATAGAAGATACAATTGTTTGTATTATTACGTATGATTGAGGACAGGCATTGTAAGAAAATGCATGTACCTAGTGTGCAAAGCGTATAATATTCATTATTACATAATAAATATTAACAATATTAATAAATGTTTTATGTGAATTCTTTAAATAATCATAAAATAAATTAAACTTTGGTTTTTTACACTACCTGTAATAATGGAGATTGTATAATTTATATGTTAATTTATATTCTTCTGAGTATTTAAAAATTATAATGTGTGATAGAGATAAAAATGACCGAATCTGACAATAATTTTATCAGTAAATTACTGGTAATTTTGGAATGCTCGGTAAAACGGTAATTTATTAAAAATTCTAGAAAAGAGATTTTTTTTATATAAAGCTCAAGGAGGGTCAATTCAGATACATAAAAACTTTGGTAAATATTCATAAAAGGTCACTCTTCTGAAGATCAATGACCTTGACATATGTTATCAAGGTCACCCTCCTGAGTAACCTTTAAAAGGTTTTAGTCGTCGTTCGTTATTTATTAAAAAATTATTAACCGAAAAAATGACTACATGAACGAATTTTATAAACTCAATATTTTTATTCATTTCAGTCTACAACGTTTTTTTTAAATTCATTTTGTAAAACTGCTTGTCTTGGTGAAGGGAGCGAGAAGAGATAGGAGGATAGAAGAGATAGGAGGATAGAAGAGATAAGAAATAGCCAATAAAGCGACAAGTTTTTTATAATCCTAAGTAAGAACAAGAAAATTAGGTACTGTGTGAAGCACTTACTGCAAAGTTACACTTCTTTTTTGCCGTTTGCGATTACGAACAATTTTATAATTGTTTATATGCTTAAATATAAAATTAGTGTCAGAAATACGAAATTCCAATATTATTTTATATCGTGGGCATTTAATTTGTTTGCGAACAACTTTTTTAACCCAAAGATAATTTAATGACTAGTCAAAATTATAAGTTAAATAAATAAATTCGTGTAATAACATTTTGAATGCTTTTTAGTTCGCAGATCTTTGAACACGACTGAATGGCAATAAGGTGAGAGAATGTAACAGACACTCAAACGAAACAGAAATGAAAATCAAAACAAACATTTAGGACATTCATAAATCTTCGTAAAGAATGGCCTTTTGTGAATATTTACCGTAGATACATCTATTTGAACATAAAATTATAAAAAAATGAATTTTACCAAAATTACCGTTAAATTACAATTTTACCGTTTTACTGTAGTGTCACTAATTTTTTAGACTGACGGAAATTTTCAATTGCTATGTGTGATACAACTTATTGCGTTTCATTATATGAGACATAGGTCAATCGTGTAAATTATTCATGGGATTAGACACGTTCGAAATAATAATAAATGACTATCGAACATCCGATCGTCATATCGAATACGAGGTATTCATGCTGAATGTTAAAAATAGGAGAATTGAGACATTTTTCTTCATAAGTGGAAGCATTTTATTGTAGAGTAGCAAGATATGTCTGGCCGCTGCTTGATTTCGGGCTGCTTCGCAAGTTGATTTCGGAAATAATACTCGCGCAATATATAGACCGGAAAGGTTACTTTATCGTATACATTAATAACAATGAGAAGTTGTTTACAGCACGGGAATAATCTCGTCGACATTTTTCTACGTTTTCGAAAATTACCATGAATTTAGAATGAATAAATTCTGAAATATCAACATATGTTCTCGATACATTCGTGATTAATATATGTATATCCGCGCGTGCACACAAAATTCATATTAGCCACGTTCATATAAATCATCTTCTTGAAGTCTTTTGAAATATAATACTTAGAAATAGATGAGAAAAAAATATTAAAATGTACGTCGTAATTGTTTTTTTTTCCTTTTCTTACAAAGTACGATCCATGCAAGTACTTGAAGGAGAGGTATGGCGTTTCTCAAAATATTAGTAAATGTCGGCCTAATATTCACCGTCATTACTGCTTTTCCTGTCGACGGAGATTCGGAAAATGACTTGAGCGTAATAATCAATTACCGTTTACCAGACAACGTAATGCCGATGCACTACGACATCAAGTTACCGTATATTGAAGAGGATGATTTTACCTTCGACGGTAAATCCCACATCATCATTAAGATCTGTCGTGCAACGCAAGATATAAGTTTGCACGCACTGGATTTGATGATAAACGAAATTGATGAGCAATGTCATTGATCAACAGTGATACTGTCACCTACACACCGAGCGCGCATAATTATGAAACAGAAATCTTAACTCTTCACTTTGAAGATGAATTACCTCTGAATTTACAGTTTAAATATACAATTCATTGGCATATTAAGGCTAGACCTCCTAGGTTCTTCTTGCGCATTAATGGGTTAAAGAGTTTATATTTATATGGTTTGTATTTATATAGAAAATTTGTATAGAATATATTATAGAGTTTTATATTAATAGCAAACAAACTGCCACAATTTGTTAATTATTTTTTATAAGTTTTACATTCATTTATTATTACATGAATTTTACACAGAAAGCAGAAGTCTTTTATATTAAAGTCATAAATTTAAATTTTAATAATTACAAAGTAAGAATTATACATATATTTATTATTTATTTCTTTTATATTATTTTCTTAAACTTTTTCTAAGAAACAGAATTATATTTGAAGCATGTATATTTTCTGATTTTATTCAAAAAAATAATTTATCGAAAATTATTTTATGTCAGATTTTTATAATGTGTAATTAAACACATAATAATAAAATTAATATTAATTTATAATGTGCCTTGACCACTTCCCGAGAAGTAAATTAAAAGAAAAAGAAAAGAAACATATTCAATCACACACACAATACAGCAATGAAAATCTAAACTGGCGGACGTACTTAACAAATTTAATAATATACTTAACAAATTTTCATCATTTATAATAAAAAATAATAAATCTATAGAAGAAGTGTAGCCATAAGAAGGAAATTATTACGGTAGGATATGGATATATCTATATCAAGCTGTATTTCTAATATTAGTATTGGAATATATAAGAAAATCCTTTCTTCTTTAACATACAGTAAGTTATAGAAAATATGATTTTATATAAATATTTTCTTATTACATACATGTACGCATACCTATAAGGAATAAAGGCGTATTTAAATAATTTTTCTTTCATGTCGGCTCCGATAATAAGAAGACGAGCGCTCTATATCTTACATCTGCGGGGCTTTCCGCGAGATGGGATGATAAGCGAAGCGAGCGCGATATATTTCGGCTTTTGCCGTGAGACAAGCAATTCGGAGTCTGAAGTAGTACGTGACAAGGGACAGTCCTCTGCCTTGGAGGTCCATGTCAATCGTGATTTTGCTAAATATATTTATTCTATCACAGTGCAGTGTATTACTTCCAATCGAATCTTCCATTCCTAAAATTTATGGGGAATCGTACGGGATTTGAACCCGGAACTTCTCACAGAGAGCCTCATTGTTTGTAACTTTACATAAATTACGACGAATACGACGAGTGGCGAGTGTGGTGATTCGCGACGATGTGGTGGATTGAGAGCGAGAAGACGAGAAGAAAGCTGGTCGCGTCTTAGTCTAAGGACGGGGTACGCCAGGAACGCGAGTTGGTCCACATTGCGACGGAAGACTCTAGAATTTCCGAGATCGCCACTCTCGAAAAGTAAATCAGTGACACTCACTGTCAATCAGCGATCATACACTGACAATCAGTGTATAATCGCTGATTGACAGTGCGTTTCACTGAATCACTTTTAGAGGGCATTGTAGTAGAGACGACGAGAGACGTTAGAGGGAAAATGAACGACGACCATATTGTCTCGACGAGAACAAGCACGGGGTGAACACGCATAACACCGTGTTAACGAACGACGATTACTTACATTATTAGAGAACGATGGATATACTTGGGCAAAACTAGTCGGTGGCCAACCAAATATAAACATTATCGCGCCCGGCCGTACATACGTTGTATCGCCTTATAATTGAAAGAGACGGAGACCGCACAAGTAGTCAGTTGCACGCCTTTCGTGGCTTTGATTTTAGCGACACATCGAATTCCGTGCAAAGTTCGAATATTCAACCGCATTCACGATCGATGATTTGATGTCAATGTGTAATATTCTCTGCTTAGACTATGTCGGAACCAGAGAAGTGTTGCGACACAGGGTTATACAAGCGCTTATAGATATTAAATTGTTGGTGCCACGTAAAGACGACGTAGAGATCGAGGAGGTACAGTGGCCGTTGGAACCAACAGGGGCCTAATTTATATCGAACGTGTTTAATACGCATCAAATAGTTATTTCCTATGAAATAAATTTAGCCATTGGCTGATTAGCTAAAATTTACTATTGCGTACTAAACATGTTCGGTGTAAACTAGATCAGTGACTGAGGAATCACAACGGAGGCGGATCGAGCGAGATGGCAGTGTAAATAATCGGTGTACTATCAATGACACGAATGTTTTTTCATCCGATGGTGCCGATTCGGAGGACAATGACCGAGGGTCGATAAGGCGTAGAAGACGACGAAATACGAAAATCACATTTAGTTTTAAGGATGTCGAAGGCACGATTCGGCAATTTGATGGAGGCGACTGTTATCCAGTCGAAAAGAGGATCTCATTGTCAGATTTCGAAGATCGTGTTTGAGTGGAATGACATGCAAAAGCTTGTGTTCGGTCGGAAATCTTTCAAGGGTGACGCCAAGGTCTTTGTGCGTGGACTGACTGCTTGGGAAACACTGAAGGCAGCGCTGAGGGCGGAATTCAGTCTAAAAGTGGACAGTTCCGACATTCATCGAATGCTGGCCAAAAGGAAATTGAAGAGAGACGAAAGCTTGCAAGAATTTTATCTGGCTGTGAGATAGCTCGCTTCTCAAGGAGATGTCGATGCTGAATCAGTCGTCCAGTACGCGATTGATGGCATTCCTGATAATAACAAGGTGATACTCTTGGAACTACAACGAGTTTAGAGTTCGTCTTCGTACGTATGAAAACATACAGGAGCGAAATAGGGGCAACTCGAGGAAGGAATCAATGGGCAAACCGCACGGGGATGTCAAGCCCTCGAAGGATGACCAATGAAGGATATCGAGGACAACCGAGCGCTGCTATAATTGCGGAGAAAATGGATATAAGTCGAATGCATGTATATTTAAAAATCGGAGTAAGAAATCGCTTAAATGCAACGATTTCGGCCACGAATCGAAGAATTGCTCTAGTAGAGGTAATTATAGTAGTGCGCAGGCAACGGCTAATGTAAAAGCCATTAATGTTAATCGTATGTTTAAAAAAATTTCGATTGAAGAAAAGAATTTTTATGCCTTGTACATACCGGTATAGACATCTCTCTTTGATGCGCGAGGATATATTACGTATCATTTTACTAAGTAATTTAAAAATTGTTGAATTGTGTCAATAAAAAAATTTTTACAATACAATGTCTTGGCTTAATAATATTGAACAACAAATTAAAATTTATATTTTAGTAAAATAATAATTGAAAAAATGATCGCAAAAAGTCAAGAAAATATAGTACATATACTTGTTTTTGGGCAAAAAGTTGAAATATATTTCTTATATTTATTATTATATTTTTATCTATCATAGCCTTTTCGAAGAAAAAAAATTTTTTGAAGACATTAGAAACTTGTAAGAAGTCATGAAAAGTTTCTTGGAAGCTCTATCCAAACAAGATCCTTCCGATTTTTGATTAATTCAAAATGATTTGCTTGCTACATCGATGCTGCAGGAGTACATTTGAAATAAAATAAAATTATTCTTATTTTCCGTATATTCTTTTTTTAAAAATTAACGCGATTGTTGCATTTAAACTTTAAAAAGAAATATAAAAAAATATTAAGGAATTTATATAATTTCCAGATTAACATATAACTTTTTGTTCTATGAGAATTGATTTGTAATACGAAGGTAAAAATTTATAATAGAGTTACAAACTTCTCATTAATCGACGCAGCATATTGTTTAAACAGTACCATTCGATACAACCTCAAAAATATGATAAAAAAGTGTTGGCCTTATCAGGTGCGCAAAACTGTATGAGGATTCTACAGAATTTCAACAGTTAAACAAAACTCAGTTTAATACGATATAAAGCAGAGAGTATATTTAGTCTTGAAAAATACCAGAATAATATAGAGACGTAAAGATAGATGGACAGTGCGCTCTTGTAGAAGTAAATGAAAATAATAAAGCGTACGCATTGATACTAAGCGCGTGTACGTAAGTGCGATAATCGTTGTATTCTATTTCATACTGCAACAAAAAGATTAGATTTTTGACATGATATCTCTGACTGGGTCTGCCACTGATTGATCGGATATCATTGTATTTTAGTTATCACGTTATCAGCGGTGGCAATGCTAAAAAGTGTCTCAGAAATTTCGCGCATCGCGTGCGGAATGGTCTTTACTTACCTCTCTTACCTCGAAGAGAGGCGATAAGATTAAAATTGCCAGTGACATTTTTTTTAACGATACATCTTACCGTCACGGCCTTGTAAGGCCAGAAATTTTGACCAGGCAGTCTTACAACAAATTTCGCCTCTGCGGGGCCGAGGGATCGACCCGCACGGCTCTCCATCTTTAATTAGCTTTAAGGTATATCATTAATCATTGTTGATCGTACCACTTTTGTGAACTAATTAATTATTACAAAAAAATATTTTTTAAATAAAAATTTATGTAAGCACACCCTTATCCAGAAATTATATTTTTATACAGCAATATTTAACATATGATTTATAAACTTTGATATTTCTTTTTCCTTGGATTTTATACTTTTTTTATTATCACATTTTTGCTTTAAATAAAATAAAAATTAAAATACTTATAAATTTCGAGATTTTGTGTTTATTGTGTGAATATTAATTAAATTATTTTCTAAAAATTAATGAAAATGAATCATTATTTATGTAAAATATTTTTTATTATTTTTTTTACATTATTTGTGTGGAATTGTCTTCACTCTGTTTATATCTTAATTATTGTCTTATATTATGTATTCTTAAAAATAGATTTCATTGGTGTTTCCACGCAAAATTTTTCTGTTTACATAGATACGATGTTAACCATGAAATCCTTGCTGCCATTGATACTTGTCCTAGCGACATGCTGGGCAAGCGATCCTATTTTCGATGACGTGTTTCCTCAGTTCGTGAATCAAGTCCCAGGCAACTATAGATTATCACCAACTGATGTTATACCTACCAGATATGACATCGAATTATCTAACTTTCTACTAACTTTCGAGGATTCCGCATCTTATACCGAACCTTTTGCCTTCGATGGAAATGTCACGATTACTCTCGACATTGAGAAGGATACAAATACTATAACATTCCATTCCAAAGAACTTATTTATGACGAGAAGAACGTTAGTCTGAAATATAAGATACTGAAAGACGGAAAAGAAGAAGAGAAAACCAATTTCGTGATTAGTATCGAGGAAGATGTAGAAAAAGACTTCATAATTGTGAAATTTGGAGAAACAATTAAAAAACAAAAAAATGTAAAATTATCTTTGCATTACACTGGGAAAATAAATAATAACTTTCGTGGATTATACAGAGATTCTTACGAGGATAAGGAAGGGAAAAAAAAGTAAGACGATTAAATTTCTAATCTAATAAATTTTTTAATCTGAAAAATCTAATCTAAGAAATTATCTAATATTTTCGCTAAAAATTGTTAAATTGTTTAATGGGTTATACTACCTTGGAGCACTGAAAAATGAACCCTTCTTTGGGAATTTTTTTCTCGAAAACTACTCAATGAATTAAAATGAAATTTTGAGACTATATTGCACATGTGTTAAGGTATACAAAGTATTTTTTATATAAATTTAAGATACAAAATGGCGTCGTGGCACTAGGTAACTTCAACACATGTTTTGTCCGAGGAAGGAAATCTGCGTACACTGTAAAAGTCTCTGTACACCACCAAGAGCAAAAAACAAATTTTTTCCTTAGTCTACATTAGTTTTTCCTTGGAAGTACATAGGATTATAATTTTCTTTTGAAAATTCGCAAATTGACATCAGTTTTAATTTTGTTTTTCATTTTTGAAAACTGATATCAATTTGAAAATTGTATAATAAAGTCTTAAAATTTTATTTTAATTCATTGAGCAATTTTCGAGAAAAAAATTCCCAAATAGGGTTCATTTTTCAGTGCGCCAAGGTAGTATAACCCCTTAAAACTAAAATCTTTCTATTGTATAGTAAGCTTATAATCATTCATATTATATCTACGTAGCATAAATATATAATTATATATAATTATATAATTATAATATAATTATAATATAATTAAATCAGAATTATTAAAAAAAAAGTTATTATTAATTATAAACTCAAGTATAGTTCAGGAAAAATAATCTCAAATTTTTAATTAAAGTAATTCTTTCTTTGTAAATTTTCACTAAATTTTTTATTTTTTCATTCAAATCGAATAATTCATTCTAGTTTTAGACAAAATGAATTTTGTGGAATTTTTTCGACAATTAAATTTTTTATAATTGTTGGGTAAAATTTTTACTAACAAATTGAGTAATTCGCTTAGAAACAAATAATTATTTTAATAAAATCAAATGCAAGAAATAGAAAATCGTTTGTAATGACACAAGCATTTGTATTACAGGTGGCTCGCAGTGACTCACTTTGAACCAGTAAGCGCGAGACAGGTCTTCCCATGCTGGGATGAACCAAATTTTAAGGCAGTTTTTGCTATTAGTATTAAAGTCCCTGACATTGACGGTTACCATGCACTTTCGAATACGGAAATAGACAAGAATAAAAAAGAGGGCGGAAAAACGTTTTTCAAGGACACACCAAAAATGTCTCCTTATCTCGTAGCTTTTGCAATTTCGGATTTCACGCCTTTGAAAAATAATACATCTTTTGACGTTTGGGCGAATCCTACAGTAGAGGAAAGTGCGAAGAAATTCGCACATGACTATGGATTGAAAATATTGGAAGCATTAAAAGAGTATACCACCATTGATTATTACACTGAAATGAGTAAGATGGATCAAATTGCGATTCCAAATTTCAACGCTGCTATGGAAAATTGGGGTCTTGTGACATACAGGTAATGTAGGCGAAAGATCGTTGATCGAAAAACAAAGTTCAAACTTTTTTTTGACTTTTATTTCTTAATGTAATAGGTCAAGTCCTGAAGTTGCTATATCTCAAAATACTTATAATTTTATCTTACTTAATTTTTTATCGATTGTTAATCAATTTTATATGACGTTAAAATTTTTTTATTATACGATATGTCTGCAGAACTTTTATATGTTTGTAGAACAAACTTATTATATTTCTTTAAGTATGATTTTAATTTACATATCATAAATTAAAATAATTATTAAAATGCGACACTACTATTAGTGCATTCAATAATAACATATTATTTATTTTTTAGGGAATCTGGATTTCTCGAACCAAAGGAAATAACCGCGGAAAAAAGGCAGGCTATAGCGACTGTAATAACTCACGAGTTATCGCATCAGTGGTTCGGTAATTTAGTTACTTGTGAATGGTGGGATTATATCTGGTTAAACGAGGGATTTGCTACTTTTTTCCAATATTATATTTCTG
>VBVQ01004735.1:0-13871 GCA_011636635.1 Tetramorium simillimum | reverse complement strand
TGGCAAAAAACAGGGGGACAATCGCAGCTCAAAACCGCCGCTCGTAGGCATTGCCGCGTATAGTAAACAACTCGCGATCTTGGAAACAATGACGCTGGGCGGTCGTATCTCGCCGCACGCTTGTATTCGGCGGGGGGCCGGCCTAATGCCACGATTTTAAACATTAATATTTCGTTAACTATTGCGAAAATTGCAAAATGGTAGAGGACTTTTCTACTCAGTTTCGTCCGCTCTACCTGCTCACGAGAATTGGCTCCACGATTCTGGGACACCCTGTACATATGTATAATACACGAAGATTACTGCATATTTTTCCATAATCACGTTTAGTCCATTTAGTCCGTTTAGTCCGTTTAGGACAACGGATCTACGAGATTCAATATTTTTATACTATCTATCATTTATTGAAATTTGATTATACGTGTATCGAGACACGTATTTGTTTTATATTTGATTACGTAGATCCGTTACCTCAATAAAAAAATGTCTGACTCACCGAGCCGCGGCGCAACGGGCGGAGTTCATCGGCCACGTAGCTTCGATGATACTGTAACATTGTGTACAAACATAAGATTCAAATTAAAGCGGCGTTGAAAATGATCAACATTTCGAAAAATAATTCTTATGCAAATTTTTATAATTCAGATAAAATTTCAGATAATTTCTTTTTCTCTAATTATTTCTAACTTGGCGAGATGGAGAGAAAAACTAACAATTGAACGAAATGGGAATTTTAATTTTAAGAGCGACGAAGACACGATACTCACCCCAAGGTTGCTCCGCCGGGGCCCGCGGCCACCCGCGGCCTCTCTTAAACTGTCCTAGACCTCCACAACCTCCACCTCCTCTCCCTGTCAGGACATCAGGCATCTCCTCTTTCTTCTCCCGTTGCACAGGACACTCGATCGCGGAAAACGCGGCGAATAAACTACACTTGCTGGCAACGATCGCGAAACGAGTCAGTATTTGCTTCCGAAAACGTCAAAGGCACGTAGCCGTAAATTATTTCTTATAACCGCTATTTAAAACTATTCGGAAATCCCAACCAAAGTTGAACTAATCGCACGATTTTATCAATCAACACCGCGGCTGGGACTTGTCAAGTCTCTCTTCTTCTTGCACAAGACACCCGCGAAACATACGCAACAATAATAACAAATTGTAATCGCGCACGGATTAATTTTCACTAAAATTTTCACTTTTTCGCGCGACACTGTACGGCACTCCCGAAAGATTTAATTCGTCGCACGAGCCCGATCACTTGAAATCGTTCGTAAATGCGATCCTGTTTCGGTATGTATGTACACGGGACTGCGCTACCTGCGTGCTCGACGGTCGGTCCACGGCCGACGCCCGACGGTCGATGAGCGAATGATGTGGAATGATGGCGCACCGGCGGAGTCTCGAATCGGTGCCAGTCAGGGCAGCTGATTATGAACTGCCAGCCGCCCGAGCACGCCCGAGGCGTGCTGAGCGTCGTCGGCGGCGCGGACGCCTTTCTTTTTTTCGTTAACTCTCACGAAACGTTTAAATTCGTTCAAATTGGTTCAAATTGTCATGATAGAAATTTCCGCCAAATATCACATATTGAATATTCAACGCGCAACGTTTTAAGCGGCGATGTCACTTGTGTGCATGTGTGTCGCGCGCGTCGAACTTTAAGAACGACGTCGATGCACGAAGCGCGCGCTACCCGTTTACTCGAAACACATAATTCGATTAAATTCCGAGAAATACAAGTGCGCGTAAACGACCGACACATATCATTGTATTTCGTTACTTAAATTATTTGATTCGCGCACTCTGTCGTACGTATGTACAACGCGCACAAAATCCGCACAAGATCAGCTCTTGTTCGTCTCTCTACACTGCTCTTCGCAAACTACACACGACCAACGACGCGTGAAACGCGAATACGCGCATAATCTAGCGCTAACTTCACACAAAGCGCGTCGTTCTACTACTCTGCCGCTTCGAGTATCGGCTAATGATAATATATACAAGTCACTTTTGACGTTCAATTATCTAAAAAATACAAAATATCTATTTGTGGTAATTTACACTACAATTCCTGTTTTATTTATCACAATTTTTATCAGAGAGCCATAATTTTTTCGATGTGAAAACAACGAGTGGATAAGTTAAAAAAATATACTCTACTATAACTTGACTTCGCGTCGTGACAGTTAGAATAACCGCTCCTTTCATAATCGCGAAAATCTCGCCAGAATCGCGTAATGATCTTTAATAATATCTCGTCGACTACATGGTTGTAACGTGATTGTAACAATAGTAAAGTACGTAGCTATCTCTAGCTCTTCTTCCCGCTTCCGTCCCTCCTGTCATTTTCGTCCTCCATGTTTGTAACATTATTTAATTAAATATTACATTTAAGTATGTTCTGTTTTCCTCTAACGGAGCGCGCGAAATAGAAAAAAAATTACAAGATATACTAAACGAAGCGCATCTGATTGCGAGCGCATCTGTGATTGGGGGGACTAGTTTGGCTCCGTAAAATATCGCGGCGTTCCAAAACTCTTGAGAAAAGGTCCGCGCGCTCGTCGCCCGCGGGTGCCGGCAGACGGCGGAAAAAAACGAACGTCCGAGTAGCGGTGACGTGCTCTCATCTTCGCTTTGCGTAATCGCGGGATATTTCGGGCCGTGCAGCGACTAGCGAGGGCTCCAACAAACCCTCAATGTGGCGTTTGAGTTTGGCAGGTTATGGATTGAGGTTTCGGGGTGTGGCATCGCTCGTCGGCGGATCCGCGCGGGAAACGTAGCGAGACACGACGACAGCGACGCGCGCTCGCGAGAGACGCCGCGCCGCGCCGCACCACGCCGCACCGCGCACCCGACGATCGCGTGCGAGTGTTGGTGAACGCGGACGCTCGCTCCGCGTATCTTCTTTTTTTTTTTTTCCGCTAACGCGGATGCGCGCGAGAGCTCGGCGTTGCTTCCGCGATTCCACGGCCTGACGATTTTCACGGTGTTGACCGAGCGAAGGAGATTGACGAACGCGGGGGAAGAAGCTTCGTGCGCGGAGCTATGCTCGGAATATTTTCAAATCGATCGCCGCGCTGACGCGCTCGACGTCCGGGCCAGGGCGCTCCGCACATTCGACGCGAGGCGGACGTGTAAGACGAGAAAGAGAGAGAGAGTGAGAGTCGTCGAGCCGTTGCACGACGCGGCAGGAGGCCACGGTCCATGAAATCACGTGTAACAAACACGACGTGGGATGTTGAGCGCAACCACCCCCACTCAGCCCCACGAATACACCGAGATGTCTCGGTTAGCCGACTACTTTGTAGTGGTCGGCTACGATCACGAGAAAGAAAGTAAGACATCGTCGAGCTCGTGCACTTGTTTAGCATTTTTTTAACTTTAGCTTTATTTTATTTTCCGCCGTAAACTGAATAATTTGAATGAATTGGAATGTCCGGGCGTTGAAGAGAGAAAGAAAAAAAGAATAAGTATACAATCGAAACTAACAGATATTGTTTAATCTTCTATACAAATATACAAATTCTCAGTGAATCCGCTAATTTGCCGTTACACTACGTAGTTGCACTACGTAGCATCGATATAATGACAACGATATAATGTGTACCGCTTGTTTATACATGCCATATTCGGTGTTGCGATTGCAGGGGGTGGTGTAAGTAGTGGAGTTATATTACAACGATTCCCAGAGAAAGATTGGCCAGATACACCTTTCATCGAAGGAATAGAATGGGTAAAACTATTTCTTTTGGAAAATAAATTCGTTGGATCGTCGTGTTCGTCACGTATTGTGTGTCCGCTTCTGTATAGTTTTGTCAACCGCAAGGATGGGCTCTGTCGACGGAAAGACAGGAGCCACGCTTCTTTGTTTCGATATTGACGGATATCGACGCAAATCGACATTACTGCGCTTGCATGTGCTTCAACGAAACGGTATCGATCGTGCCGAGCAAACCTGTGGACGAGGAGGAAGATCCCGTGGATGGAGATAGTCGACCCTTGGTCAGGGCACGACCCGCCATTGCACATCATAGCATTATGTACGCTCCCAAATGTCTGGTGCTGGTTTCCAGACTCGATTACATAGAAACATTTAGAGTACGTGAGACTATTTAATTATACCGTTAATATACCATGTTGTGGTTTTTGTGATTTTATACAAATAATTTCTTATTTCTAGAACTGTCTTGGTATTATATACACCGTGTACGTGGAAAATCTCGGTATACCGTTAGAGACGTTAGTCGGAAACATATTAGGATGTATTCAAGTACCTCCTGCTGGTGGGCCACAGGTACGATTCAGCATCGGAGCAGGGGATCGTCAGGCACTTCAACCACCACGTAGTCCTTCTCTTCCTATAACTCATACTAGTGTAAATTTATTATTTCAACAATTAGGTAAGAACGTACGAATCAAGCGTGCACGTTGACAACACATCCATCGATATACATATATTATGTTGTTAGCCGATACGTTATATTGTTTGTTCCAGGTATTCGCAATGTGTTAGTATTATTTTGCGCAGTCATGACAGAACATAAGATACTTTTCCATTCTGCCAGTTATTCTCGACTGACCGAAGGGTGTCGCGCCCTGACAGCGTTGATGTATCCATTCAGATATTCGCATGTTTACATTCCTCTTTTGCCAGCGGCTTTGGTGGAAATTCTCAGCACTCCGACGCCATTTATTATGGGGGTACACAGTTCGTTGAAATACGAAGTTGCGGAACTTGTAAGATCAATTTTTATACGATCTTAAAAAAAAACCAAAACTGTTATTCTAATTTAAACTCTCATTATAATCTTCATGTTGACAGATGGATGTAATAGTTGCCGATCTGGACGGAGGTTCCTTAACAGTTCCGGATGGTGTCTCGCTCGCTTTACTCCCGGAACCGTTGCTCTCGCAGACGCAGGATGCGTTATCTCTGGTGTTGCAGCCAGAATTAACGTGCGCGGATTACGCGTTTCCTCCACTCGCAACTAGGGCTCCGCATTCTCCCATGCTCGATAAAGAACTCAGAGCAGTATTTATGAGAACCTTTGCTCATTTGTTGCAAGGATATCGAAGCTGTCTGACATTGATACGAATACATCCGAAACCTGTTATCACTTTTCACAAAGCCGCATTTTTGGGGGAGAGGGGTTTAACAGACTGCGACTTCACCACGAGAGTTCTGGATTGCATGTTTTTTACATCTTTTATCGCGGAAAGAGGTCCACCGTGGAGACCTTGCGACGTGTGGGACGAATTGTACAGTAACTTGAGCGATCAGTTGAAACAAGAAGCGCAGGATCATCGAGTTATACTGACGCATATCCAAGAACTAGCGCAACAGTTATATTTAAATGAAAACCCGAATCCTCAACCGTATGTGCAGAAGATTCTAAAGCCTCCCGAGGGCGCATTTGCCAGGATTCACCAGCCTCTCTTGCCACGTATCAATCCAGAGCAAGTTCAAGCGATCATTGACGAAGGTCTTGCGAAGAATAATCTCAAAGTCAGATTATCGTCCCTGAGGCCGATTCAACCTCGCATCGTGCCTATAGGTCCGCATATCTCATTCGTTCATGACACTAGACACCTGGTTAGCAACTCGGCTCGTAGACTGGAAGTATTACGCAATTGCATCAATTGTATATTCGAGAATAAGATCTCGGACGCTCGCAAAACGTTTCCAGCTGTCCTGCGAGCTTTGAAGAGCAAAGCGGCACGGTTAGCGCTCTGCATGGAGTTGTCGCAGCACGTGGTCGGGAACAAGGCTATGCTGGAGCATCAGCAATTCGATCTAGTGGTACGTCTGATGAATTGCGCGCTGCAAGACGACTCGTCGATGGATGAACACGGCGTCGCCGCTGCACTACTGCCGCTCGCCACCGCGTTCTGCAGAAAATTATGCACCGGCGTAATTCAATTCGCATACACCTGCATCCAGGAGCATCCGGTATGGCAGAATCAACAGTTTTGGGAAGACGCGTTCTATCTAGATGTGCAGAAGGACATCAAACGTCTGTATCTGCCGGGTGACAATTCGCCACCCAGACTCATAAACGACAGTATTCTGAGTCCTATCAGTCCCCGGGACGGCAAAGAGTTTCCGTACCGCGATCGATATTCCATCTATCAGGCTCAGGAGCCGTCGGCGCTGGAGATTGCCGCGGATCAGATGCGAATCTGGCTATCCATCGATCCGGAGAAGCAGAAAGAACTCGTCAACAGCGAAGAAAGTACCATGTATAGCCAGGCCATTCATTATGCCAATCGAATGGTCTATCTACTGGTGCCGCTAGACATCGGCTCGAAAACGCATCGTCAGGATCACATCTACGACGAGGAACGCGCCAGTAACAGCATCACGAATAGCGTGGCGAGCGACAGCGGCGACGCCGAATCCGGATTCGAGGAGACCGACCCAGGTGAGACCGGCAGTGCCGTTATTCGGATGGTCTCGCGATTCGTCGATCGCGTGTGCACCGAGGGCGGCGTCAGCGCCGAACACGTGCGTTGCCTCCATCAAATGGTCCCGGGTGTAGTTCACATGCACATCGAGACGCTCGAGGCAGTCCACAGGGAAAGCAAGAGACTGCCACCGATACAAAAACCGAAGATCCTGACACCGAACATGTTGCCTGGCGAAGAGGTGATAATGGACGGCCTGCGCGTTTACCTGCTGCCGGACGGCAGGGAGGAAAGTTCCTCGGGATTACCCAAGATCCCGCCTCTTTTGCCAGCCGAGGGTGCAATCTTCCTCACGAATTACAGGATAGTCTTCAAGGGTATACCTTGCGATCCGTTCGCCTGCGAGCAATTGGTCGTCCGTGCTTTCCCTGTGACGTCTTTGACTAAGGAAAAGCGTGTCGCTGTGCAACATCTGGCGCACTTGGATCAATGTCTTCAAGAGGGCCTGCAGTTACGCTCTTGCACGTTCCAGTTGATAAAATTGGCCTTTGACGAGGAGGTTACACCCGAGAATATCGACACTCTAAGGAAATTGGTGCACAAAGCTAGATATCCGCCGCACATCTTCCACCATTTTGCGTTCAACGGTCAGGTCTTGGTCACGCAAACGGCGCATCACAAGGGCAAGGAGAAGAACGCTACCTTGAAGGGTTTCGCGAAAAAAACGCTGTTAAAGACCGCACGAAAGGCTGGTTTCAAACCAAAGCAATCGTCCAAGCGGCAAAAGTACGTGCTGCCGAATATGAATCTCATTAACAGTAACAACAAGTACATGACGTCACCCGGTCGAATGAGCCTACCGATGACCGACAACAACGATCTCAGTCACGACGACGAGCTCAGCGTGGACGATTTCGAGATACCCGGCGTGGTGACCCAGCCGCCGACCGACGCCAAGACCCTCGAACGTTTATCCGAGCGTAGCTACGTCAGGGATTGGTACCGACTGGGCCTCTATTCAAATGGACCGCATAACAATCGTCGCAACGAACCCTTCCGACTGACGTCGGTGAATTGCGCCTACATGATCTGTCGCAGCTATCCTGCGCTTCTGATCGTGCCCACTTCCGTGTCAGACGAGAGCATTCGGCGATTCTGCAGACTTCATCGACACAGTAGAATGCCGGTTGTCACCTGGAGACATCCGCGAACAAAAGCGTTGTTGATTAGAGGCGCGGGTTATCACGGGAAAGGCGTAATGGGCATGCTGAAGGCCCATCCGACTTCCGGCAGTAATCTGAAAACCACATCCTCGGAGACTACTTCCTCTTTGGAACAAGAGAAATACATGATGGCCCTCGTTGCCGTGACCCCGCTCTCCGTGCTGCGACAAGGTTCCGCCTGGGGTATGTCCGACAGTTCTCTAAGTATAGATTCGCTACTGCTGGCGGCAGAAGATCGTAACGCCACGCCCGAACAGTCGCGTCGCAATCTATTCAACAAACCTCTCGGCACTCTCAGCTCGTCCGGCGGTAAAGGTCCCAAGAATTTCGGTCGATGGGGTTCTCTGAAAGACAAAAGACACAATTCGCAGGCTTCCTTAACTTCTGTGCATCACCAGCGCGGTACTGTCAGACACTCGGCGGACTCCGACAGCGGTACGGAATGCGTTCACACGTTTCAACGCGCCGCTCTCTACATTCTGGGCGAGAAGGCGCACATGAAGGGCGTGAAGGCAGAATCCACCCCCAAGACGGACTTCATTCCGGTAGAATATTATGACGTGAGGCACACGAAAGCTGCATTTAAAAAGCTGATGCGAGCGTGCGTGCCTAGCTCACCGAACGTGGAACCCGACCAGAGCTTCTACAGACTCATCGAGAGCTCCGAGTGGTTACAGCAATTGCAGAGCTTGATGCAACTAGCGGGAGCAGTCATAGACCTTATGGACATGCAGGGCTCGTCGGTGGCTGTCTGCCTGGAAGATGGCTGGGACACCACGACTACCGTTTGTTCCGTAGCGCAGGTGTGTCTCGATCCGCATTACCGAACGATTGACGGCTTCAGAACCTTGATCGAGAAGGAATGGCTCGGATTCGGGCACAGATTCGGCCACAGAAGCAATCTCGCCGCAAACTCGCAAACGACAAACTTTACACCCACGTTTCTACAGTTTCTCGACATAGTACATCAGATACAGAAACAATTTCCTCTGGCCTTTGAATTCAACGAATACTATTTGAAATTCTTAGCTTATCATTCGGTGTCCTGCCGCTTTCGTACGTTTCTGTTGGACTGCGAGTTTGATAGAGTGGAGTGCGGGATCACCGCTATAGAGGATAAGAGAGGTTCCTTAACGAGTCATCACAAGGGCGTAGACACCGGTAGCGACGATGACACGATCTATCCCGGCGGTAGACTAGCGGGAACAAACAAGCAAACTCTTGGCTGCAATCTCGGACAGAGTATATTCGACTACATAGAGAAACAACATGCGAGATGTCCGTTGTTTTACAATTTTATGTACACACCCAACACGGAGAATCCTGTTTTGCGACCAGTCTCGCATCTTCCGAGTTTAGATATCTGGCAATTTTATCTAGAAGAAGAACTGGCACACGGTCCAGCGTACGATCTGGAAGTGCTGCAGCAGGATTCTCAACAGGAGGAAGAGGCCGAGGCTGCGGATGGCGTGGTTAAGAGCAATCGTAAAGTGGTCACTCAGGGGTGATTATTTAAATGCTTAACATTCAGCGCTTGTGAAGAACTCGAAGAACGCGAAATTACAGATACTATTATCTTTTCTAGATATGACGGAGTCAGCACAATGGTGCCTGACCAGTTCTCGCATCTTTTAGAAGAGATTCACAAGTTGGAGACCGAATTAGGACATTTACCGCAAAAATGGAAGGTACTCTGGGATAAACTCGAGTTGCCAAACACCGACTCCCTTGCTGTAAGTCGCCCAACGAAATATTCGTACAAGAAATTCTTTGTGCAAGTTATTCTCGCGAGTGTCATCGCAAGAACAACTCGAAATGTAGTTGACACTATATATACATACTATTGTGTAATTTATATGAATCTGAATTATATTTTTGTTCTTTGGAATATTAAAACACACCGTGAAACTGAAATATAATCGTGATCAATTTTCTCTTTGTCTAGCGGCATGCATCGTTCAGCACGGCACTTGTACGGTATCACGGTCGATTGATTCATAAACGTTCTACGTTAGAACTGTTATTGCGCGGCAAACTTGCCGGTGGAAGTACTACCGGAAATGAAGGCTCTGTTTATGCACATCCGCACAGGTATATCGATCTATACAATTCGTTCAAATTGCTTCAACGTATGAATACAAACGTTTGTCAAAGGTTCGAACGATTGGATTCCGCGACGCCGACTCACTGCGACGCATGTTCCGGCGTGTTATGGGGTCCTGTGAAGGCTGGATTGAGATGTATCGATTGCGGTCACGTATGTCACGACAAATGTGCGGATGCTGTGCCAAAGAATTGCACAAAATATAAGGCTGTGACGGATAATCTCCAAACTCACACGCTTACAAGAAGTGGTGGTGATAATGGAAGCGTAAACTCGAGTATGTGATGATTTTATTGATCTGAACGAATAATTAATCATTTATCATATATAATTTTCATAATTTTGCAGCAATTATCTTCAATCACTACTTTCACTGGTTTGTACTAATACAAGCTTTTTCTTGTAGGTGTGACAACTATACAAACATCTTCCCAGCAATATTATGAACAATTCTCGAGTAATGTGGCAGAAAATAGAACGCACGAAGGCTATCTTTATAAACGAGGAGCCCTATTAAAAGGCTGGAAACAAAGATGGTTTGTACTAGATTCTATAAAACATCAGTTGAGATATTACGATGCAGTAGAGGATTCGCATTGTAAAGGATATATAGGTATGTAATCAAACTAAAAGAAAATATAAATACAAGAGAAAATTTAAAAGTAGAACGAGATGTGTATTACCAAATCACATATTATAGATTTGGCTGAGGTGGTATCTGTTACTCCAGCTGCGCCAATGCCCGGACCACCAAAGAAAACGGACGATAAATCTTTCTTTGATGTAAGTATACATCCTACTTTGATGAAAAAATACGCGTTTAGATAGAAGACAAAAAATTATAAGAAAATGTGTTAACTTTTCAAAATCAGTAATTTCAAATAAATCAAGTATATAAAACACAAATTTTCACAATATTAGCAACGACTTTTAGCCCTTTTTTTTAATCAACTGCAAATCAATTCATTTTTGTATGTTGAAATGTAATTTTTGCCATATTGCAAGCATGATGGAATTGTTTTTCTTTTACAGCTTCGTACAAACAGACGGACATACAACTTTTGCGCTGCCGACGCAATCACAGCGCAGGAATGGATTGAGAAAGTTCAAGCGTGCTTACAATAGTGTTACAGCGCTTGATTATAATACTAATTTCAAATTCTGGATGTGACTGATATAGAAAAGAAAAAAAGATTTTAATTTTGTTACATAATCTTGTATAGTCTAATTGTATGCGTCATGCAGACTGCAGTAATCTTGCTTTAAGTATTTTAAAACGTAAACTCTCGTTGGACTGAAAATAGTATCATAAATTAAATGTGATACATCCATATCCTCAATATAGGATTAGTATGTGAATATAATGTACATTTTTTTGTGATTATATCGTTATATTAAATTTATATTCATCCAGCTGGAAGATGAGAGATCGCTATATAATGCGTCGAGCCTAAAATTTTTTTATTTTAATATATTTTTTAATATTAAATTATGATGGATTATAAAACGAATATAGCTCGTATATAAAAAATTGTGCATTGAAATTATCTATTGAAATGTATACAGTATGTCTCAAGATTACTATAGTTTTTAATATCAGCGAGTTGTTTGTATTGGAATTAATTTTTCCTCAATAACTGCATTGATTATAAATGACTCGACTTGATTTTAAATGAAAAATAAACGATTGCTAATCACTATCTTTTAGCAGCATAAATAAACGTACACTATTCTCCAAGTAAATTTTCTTTCTCAACAGAATTTGGATTGTGTTATCAAAATGACTAATATTTACAACTTTCCTTACAAAAACCACTCGTTATTGAAAAATGAGAAAAAATTCTAAATTTTTAAAAATGTTTTACAAATATTTGAAAATTGGTATATATAAACTTGAGTCATTCTGTGCATATATATATATATACATACATACATACATACATACATACATACATACATACATACATACATACATATAAAACTGCATTAAATACTTTGTAATTAATATTATTGCTTGACAAGTTACGAACTTGTTTAACTTTGTTAAAAATGTTAAGTTCAAAGCTTATATGAGAAACAATTTCTATTTCTAAATATGTTAAAAATATTTAATTAATACTCCTGCCATACTGACAGTAAAATTAAATTGAGAACAAATTTGGAATTTTTTTTTATTATAGTTTGAAAGGTTTTGTATTTTGGAAACAAAAAAACGGTACTATTTATATATACATGCTATTTATATATATACAATAATTTCGAGAAATTTTATCTCGTATCATAAATATTACTCACTAAAATCCTCTTCATCACTAAAATAGTTGTTCTTTTTATAACGTTTTTTTGGTGCTGTCGAAGTTATTTTTCTATCATGTTCTGTTTCTCTACTCTCCATTGCGGATCGTCTTTGCTGAAATATTAAGTAACATGAGTAAAAATTGTAATTTTTGCTCCATAAAGATTAAATATATTCAATTCTTTTTTCAAATATTAATTAAAAATTAAAAAATTATAATTATACCTCAAGTGCAATAACGGCGCTTAGCGTTTCTGGTTCCTCTTCCGCACCATCATCATCATCATCATCATTATCATAATCCTCGACATCCTCAATGTTGCATTTCCGTTTTCTCGGTTTTCTTGTCTCATCATCACTATCACTTATATCAAAATAACGCGTCGGGCCCTCTGTTTGTTTCACATTTTTCTTTCGTATTCTGATTTTTTTTGGTGGTGGTTCCCTAGGACCTAATGTATTGTTGGTGCAACAATACGACAAATGTCCTTCCTGTCCACATTCATAGCACTGTGATTTATCGGGATAATCCCTACGACGTATGAATTCAGCGCTACGACCGTTGTCGACTGCTATTGAACTTTTTACAGTGCGACCAAGTACCTAAAAAAGAAAGAAACTGTTATCAATATTGTAAATAATCTCTGTTGCATTCGTTAATTTAGTTTTAATCTTTTTGTCATATCTTTTTTTAAAATTAAAAATAGACCGAAGGTGCAACTTTAATTAATTCCTCATTCGAACAATTCTATGCAACGTAATGTTTCATGTTGGGATTTCTTAACTTTTTTACTTATCAATCAAATAAAAAAATTATCAATATTTCAAAGATACTGATATATTCCCTCTTTTCACAGAGTTTTGAAATTATAAAACAAAGTACAGCCTATTCGACGAGCATCAAACGATTAGAAAAATAAATACGTAGTAAAAGTTAAAATTTACCTCTGTATTATTGAGACCCTTCGCACAGGACACAGCATCTTCCGCTTTAAGAAACAGCACGAAAGCCACACCGCGACTACGACGCGTTACCTTATCTTTCAATATCGTTACTCTGTAACGAAACGCCATAATATTTGCATGATATACATATACGTAGACTCGATATACGAAATTACTACGACAAATCAAATACTTATAACTCACTTGACAATTTTTCCATAACTTTCCAATAACTGATGTATGTCGTTGTTGGTTAAAGAGAAGGGTAAATTTGACACGTAAACAGTTGATTTACTTGGGGCGATACGACAGCTCATATTTTCACAAATTTATTTTGTTTTATGAAAATGATGACAAAGTCTCTCTATACGTGATTCCAAATTTCTTTGTTCGATTAAATAAATCGAATATTAAACTTGAAAATATCTCAGCGAAAAGCACGTATATATCATCGAGGCAAGAGTGTTTGCGTCGCATCAGCGTCGCATGCTCCTATTTACTTACCCCAACGCGCTCTAATACACTCTAATACAACGCCATACAGCGCATATTGGCGAATACAGCTCCGTGGAGCACGTTGGCGGCTGGGGCCGGCGACGCGCGACCTAAAGACATAACGACTGCTGATTGGTTCTATTTTTTTTTCTCTACATATATGATATATGGCAAGATAGTCAAGAGTCTTTAAAAACACTCGCAATTACTTAATCCGCAATCCTAAATTGTCAATTTCCTTAAAGGAAAATACGCGAGATGAAGGCCGAAATCGAACTCAGGACCTTATCGGTTCCCCGTTCCAATCATTCGTAGGTTTGTTCTTTTTCGACAATCGTTCTGAACTAGTGTTGCACTAGTGCAAGGAGTGTACACTAAAGCGTTCTTTTCAACGGAAATGACG
>VBVQ01004734.1:0-13870 GCA_011636635.1 Tetramorium simillimum | reverse complement strand
CATATATATATATATATATATATATATATATATATATACATATATATGAGGTACCAATATTTGCAATCGATGAGAATACTCAGAAAATTAATCATATAATTGAAGACAATAAAACTGAAGATATAATAGTTTCATTTTTTCTACTCCGAGACTGATTAACATATCATTTGGGAGCATATAGCTCATTAACGATGAGCTAATTTTTGTTTTCTATCAATATTCCAATTAGCTATAAATAATCTATTCATTGAACACACAGATGAGAACTCGTTTGGATACATGATCACATGTATCTTATGCATTAAATTCAACAAAACTTGTACAAACATTTCTTATTCGATACAATTTTTTCGAAAAGTAAACAACAAGATGTTGATGCTACAGCTGTACTTGAAGGAAAATCAACAGAAAAAAGATACAGACACTCATATGCACAACAGTATATCTCCGTATGACGCTGCACGGTATTGTTTGTGTCGCATTTCGTTTTATTCGACTTCTTGCATAAGATAAATTAAATACTATACGTAGCAAAAATAAAATTTGTATTCTCCCCATTATGCCTTTTCCACGGAAAATTTTCATCTCTACATATCGTAAAAATTAAAGTAGCTAATAAATGACAAAGGTCAGACGCCCGGAAATTTATTAGGGGGGTGAAAATTGCTTCGAAAAAAAAAATTACTAGATTACACCTGCGTGCGCGCTCGTGTGTATAAAGCTATTTCGTTATTTAACTTCCTAGCCGTGAGATAATGCGTGTATTTATGCGTGCCTGCGTTCACACGCAGTGCGTGCATGCGTGCGTGCATATTCATCCCGCGTTAAACGCCATTCGGTGCTTCGCGGGACGGGAAAATCGCGCGGTAGACTGTACGCGAATTTTTATACGACGGATTTTATGTCTCGCGGAGCGCTTGTTTGCCTCTTCGTCTCTCTCTCCCTCTCTCTCTCTCTCTCTTTCTTTCTCCCCGTCAACCCCGCGGCATTTTATGGTCTGCATATCCGCAATCCCGGTATTATGCAGGTATACTATTCGCTTAGGCGTCGGAATCTGGCCGCCCCGTCAACTGACGCTTTTCTATGTCTGGAGCTTCACTGGCGCATATGGTGCTCGCAATACGATATGCCCAACCCGCGCTTCTTACGCTTGTAAACGTTTTACAACATCGTCATGAGCGTCTCTGCTTTTTACCTCACGTGGCTTTTACCTCACGAAATTGATTGCTCGTAATTTAGACACAATTAAAAACATGTCCACATGTCTTTGTAAAAAAAAACGAGAATTTATTTACCTTTGGTTAATATTTCTTGATAAAAGAAATTAACTTGAATAAAACATTTTATAAAAAATACATATAATCAATACTTCTTTTAATTTTTACTTTTGAAATAATTTATTATTTCTGCAATTATTTGTTAATTAATTTTAGATGACAAATTAAATATTGCTAGTGTAAATATTTGATAAAGGTAAGACGTTGAGAATCTCTTCGACGTTATGATGGAAAGGTTGATAAATGATTAGCGAAAGTTGTCTTGAAAGAGATTGAGAACAGAACCGAGGACTTTGATAACGACTTAAGGGTTTAAATTGTTGCTCCTATGGCGAGAGATTCGCGTATCTAGAGGGGGATAAGAGGAAGGACAAGCAGACGATAAGAAGTATCATCCTGTCTCTCTGCGAGATGCCCGGCTGTCGGCTCCAATAACGCAATCGCGAGGGATCGATTTTCAATCCAATTGTCAGAGAATGCAACGTGTAAACCGCGATGGAAAGTGCAATATATTTTCATGAGTGCCCACCATCGAGCGGGCGGGAAAAGGTACGGATAGTGCAGTACGGTTATGCTAGCCCAGGAGGGTTGGTTTAAAATCGAATACTCGAACCTGAACAAACTCTTGTACCGGCTCAGGAAATCCGGTATAAACTCGTAATATCGCATTTTTCCTTCTTCTTTTTCCCTTTTCGTACCCTCTTGATACCGACCGGATTTTTCCTCTTTCTCCTCATTCTTCTCTGCCCACACGGCATTGGCATTATGGAAAAATGCGACTTGACTCTCGCACTTGCGTGGAATTATTTGAATCTTTTGGTTGCACAATCGCGACATATTTATTTATCTGTTTTTTTTTTATTTCTTCTTATCTGAATTTTTGGCACGCTCGTGCAGTGTCGAGAACTCAGTTTTGATAACGTGGTCTACACTTTCGAGTGCTTCGAACCGCACTACCTTAGATGCGTTTGTATCTTCTACCTTGCAGCACGGCCTTATTCACTCCTATTCACGTTCAGCGGTTTAAAAGCAACCGCTCTTTTCGTTGCACTCACTTTACCCGTGTCCGTCTTCAATATGTGATTTGGTGTATGTCGAAGTTTCTCAATGACCTTTGTTGGATTTGAGAACATATTTTTCCTTTTGCTTTTGGTATCTCACGTATCTTCATTTCATGCCTTTCTTGTATCGAACCCACAGCCGCAGCTCCTTTGATTTAAATTTAATCTGTATTACAAAAATTTATCTCTTTTAAAATAAAACTATAAAAAAAATTAATATCTATTAAAGTAATCTCCATTAATCTTGCGAATGCTCCAAGTAATTTAATGAATTTATCCTGACTCAGCAAGTCTATCTTAATATTACATATTAGACATCGCTGCGCCAGAAATATTTCGCCCGTGAACGTCGCAATCATATTTTTCGAGCGTACGCGTGCAATGCGCGACGCAATCCTCTCTTCTGCATTCATCCGCAACGGCTGGCATGCGTAGAGTTTCATAGATCCTTCAGACTCGCTCTTTTCCACCGCAATGTAGGACGTATACGAAAAGAACGATTGAAGGGATCGATACTTATCTTACCTTTTTCGCATACGGCTTAACGACGCCAGGAAATTGATGTTCATTGTGATCCGTGACTTTGACTTTTTAACCAGTCCGGAGAAATAGCCGGGAGAAAATCCCAACTTCGAATCCCATCGTTGTAGTTGAACTTTCGATTGGCGCGCGCGATGACGCGTAGGCGAGAGAAGCTGCGGAGAAATCTAAACTTTAAAGTGCGTTCCTTCTTCCGTCTGCTCCGCAAAATATAAGACGCGTACGTGACATCGTCAGAAAGGTCCAACAAGACTGCTCGAAGATTGGGAATCACTTTCACAATCTGAAACGAAAATGAGAGCGAAAGTATACCAAGAGAAAAATATAGTTACTTTTGGCCATAATTTCATAATACTTTTAACTACAGATATGATTAACTTAACTTTATGCAGCATTATGTTAACCATAATTATCGTTAGAAATATTATAAAAGTGTGATTGAAGTCAAAAGTATAACTATATTTTTCTCTCAGTGTAAAAGGGAAAATTATATTCGTAGGCGTCAAATGTGAAAAACCACTGATGTCCCGTAAGATTCTGCATAGTTTGAAGTACGCTTGAAAATATGAATGCATATTGTAACGACAGGATAGTTACTATTTGCACTTTATATCGCGGTATTTTTCTTGCGACGGAAATAAAATGCGTTTGAGAATCTTTTAATATTTACTTGATCAATAAGATTCAAGGAGCTTCAGATTATTCTAGCTTCATGGAAAAATGGCAATAAACACAGATTTATTTTTCAATTTCCAGCACGCTTCACTTTAATAAGAGTTTAATAGACAACTTGATTGCCAAGATGAAATTGCGATAAACTTTCACTCGGAACAAATTGACTACAAATTTGTCAAACAGTCTGCGGATGATAGATGTCACGGCGATTCTAGAACATCCTATTACATTACGATCAATACGATCGTTTGTATGAAAGAAAGCGGAGAAAGAGAGAAACGATTCACTGTCTGCTGGCTACAATTGCGATAAAACATTCGCTTCCCGAATATGCTGTGCTATGAAAATTTCATCCACCACAACTTCATTATGCCGTGCAATCCACGGCTGAGTATCAGTTATTGCCACCGTCAGTTACAGTGCAGATTTACGTACAGATACTTATAATACGGATGCAGCAATGTACCGTTTAAGCAGTCAGATCCATGCCAACTTGAAGATAATATATCTGGAACGGTTTTGCTTTGTCTCTCAAATATATATTCTATATCTATATATTTATATATCTAACTATAATTTCTGGGCACTTAAATTTGCTGTATTTCTTCATTCCCTATTTCTCCATACTGCGCTCCATGCAACTCAGAGCACAGTTAATTCAACTTAATTTAAGCTTTATAATTAAGTGTTTAAGCTGCAGAAAAGTGTTTAGTTTACGTTTCGCTTACAAAGGAAAGCGCGTTACTAAGGATTACAGAAAATTATTGCCTAAATTACGTATGATCAGCCATGAGCTTTCTCGCAAAATCTCAAGTTCTTTTTCGTCGCCCATCTCTTACGTCATATGTATATACGTCATATGTGTACGTGTTATACTGTGTACGTCATGTAAATGACCACGATTTTTCTCGAGGGAAATAAAAAAACTGTGAGGAACCGCGCTGGCGATTATGCGCCAGGACATTACGAGAAGGAAAAGCAAGGGTTGCAAGGCATACGCGTTTCACACGAAAACCGCGGGATGCCTGTGATGTCGTCGTTGCGCAACGTCGACGACGACGACGACGCCGACGACGATGACAACGTCGGTCAGCCGTAACGTTTTTCCGTGGCGTCGGGCGCGCGTCGGGTTATGATTTTCCGCGAGGTCGACCGGAAAAATGAAAATTCCAGCAGATGCCTCGGTCCATTATGTCGCGGCTACGCGGAAGCGCGATACGAGCCATTGCTGTAGCGGGTAGCTGAAGAGAGCGTTAAAGTCCCGCACGCTCGAGGTACCCGGCATATTCTCGTAGCGGCGCTTTTATGAACTTTTTTATGGGGTCATTCTTCCCGACGGCGAAGTATGCCGCAGAATCCTGATCTTTGCGACAAGGCGAGATACGACACGCATGTGCGAACGTCATCGCGACAAATCTCTTCTACCTTAACAGAGAGAGAGAGAGAGAGAGAGAGAGAAAGAACAAAATATAAATTATCACATGATCAATATTCGAAAATATACGCGATAATCGATATGCTATGCTACATACATAGTCGTCTATTAAAGTGATGAACGTACATAATTGATATTTTATTATTACCTCTAGTTTCTTTATTTATGAAATTTATGAATTTATTTATATTTAAAATTGTTTCGCAAATTAATACAATTTAATAACGTAAATTAATATATGTTATAAAATTTATATAAATAATTATTATAAATAAATGTAACTTGTTTTCGAACTTATTGTTAATAGATTATTAATAATCTCATAGGTATTGCCATAATTTATTTTTACGAGTATATACGTTTTATAATTACATCCGTTGAATGTTGTATTGTTCTCGTTTTTCTTTAAGCAAAAAAAATACTTTAATTGTGATAGAAACATATGCTTATGCTATACGTGAAGAATATCTGTTATATAATTAAAAAAATTATATATATATATACATATATCTTTGAGTTTCTCAGAAAAGCAAATGAGAATGTTGAGTTCCATTAATCCTCACTGGAGTTTCAATTAACGTCCCTGCTTACGGAGAACTTTGTATTTCAAAAGTGACACTTGACTTCTTCATGAACTTCCCGAGGAAGATTCGCCCGCGCGCCGTTATAACATCGCGGAAAACAATATTTTCCATCCGGCGCTCGAGCATATGGCTGATACGTTTACTCGCTCAGGCGTAAAAGACGCCATCGGGGAGAATGGAATTAAAGGGTGTCTGGCTCGACGGAGCGGAATGATGTAGGTGATAGTTGCCAGCAAGTTGTATTTTGCCCTCAGGTCGGTATATTTTCGTGTCACTTTGCATGAAGTAGGAGTACCTCGCGTTTATTCTACCTTCGCGGTTAATCTCATCTTGCGAAACCCCCGCTGGAACTTTGTAAAATTTTGATCCTGTAAAAGCATGGCGGTAGCTAAACAGATTTCGGAGACCGCTAATATAATACCATACGATAAATTTAGACAATATTGCAAGCGGAATCTATTCCGCTTTCTATTTCTCGCATGACGACAATATTTATCGAGGATTATGAAATTTTTCAGCATTTTGATTTTATTTCAAAGCTTCTACCATCGGGCATATATCGATATTTTGCAGTCTAAAATTCCACAGCTTATTGTCAGACTTCGTCAATCAGTTACGAGGCATTTTTATTCGGATTTATTTCGGGAACGTATATATAAATCCCGTACTTCCACTAGACAAATCGATATCTGGGTATAACAATAGCGAGCGATTTTTAAAGTGCTCGCTGTGTAACGGAAAAACGGTGTTCGATGTCGCGCGCTGTTATTTATAGACAGCGTGCATAATAGAGTAAATGAGAAGATTCTGTTTCTGCCGCATTGCTCGTGAAGGAAAAAGATATCGAGTCTTGCCAGAAGCGGCGCGCGTAGTGCGTTTTTGCCGATGGAAAATCCCGCGCGCCTGGAGAACGCCGCGAGACGAAATTTGGCCGAACAGTAAATCAGAAAGATATGATTTTTTTCTTCCTCCCACCGGAAGACGAGTATCCGACCGGAAAAGGCGGCAAAGTCGACGCTTACTCAGCGTCGTTCCGCGTCTCTGGTTCGTATGCCTCCCTAAAAACGTGCCAGGACTGCGCTTTACGTAAAAATTGGGACGAAGAACCTGTTTAATCGCAAGGAAGGAAGATTCGCGCTCTCGTGGCCAGGCCTAAAACATTATCTCCGCCTTGCACACGATTAATCACCCTCTCTGGGATTTATTATTCAGTTAAGTGTCATTTATAAGAGGAAGATAATTCCTTCTTTTTTTTTACGTGTTACGATGTAATCGTGAGATATGGCTATCGTTTATCTCTGTCGTTTATCCCGATTGCGACAAACCTGGCATTAAATTTTGATCGTTATCTTACAAAATTTAGATACATCGAAATACATAACACTGATTTGCATTGGACATATTTGTTAAGTGATTCATAACAAAAAAACAACGAGTATTTCTAATCATTTCAGTATAGCACATTATTATCTATTTGAAATATTATTACGTACCTATGTATTTATTGCGCAAAACTTTCCGAAGCGCATATGACGAAATGGAAATAAATGAAAAATATTGAATTTCATTAAAAGTTATTAAAAATGATAGGTTATTTTATACGACATCGCTGAATTGTTCTAATTTAAGATAATAAATGAGCGCGCGCGCACACGCACACATACACACACATTAAATTATTATCATTGAGCACAGTTGTATATAATTATTAAAATGTATAATTTTAATAAACTTGGAATAATTTCCATAAATGGTTTCTAGATATTTATTTGACACTTTCCGGTGCCGTAAACGAATATTATGCGGTGATATTATATTACATTCGCGGCAAGGGATTACCGGTATTCATATGACGGAATTATATTATTATTTAATGCGATTATTTATATAATATGCACTATGCGTATACCTCTCTTCATCAATTGATCATTTTCGTTAATTGGTAATCCTTTAATCTGCTAAATAAATAATTTTGTTCAAAAATTATTCTTAACGTGCAAAATTCTCATTTCCGTTTAAAAATTTTTGCTAAAAAAATTTTTAGATTAAATCTATATCTTTGTTGCTCCAATTTTGATGCAAATTCTCTGCTATTCGACTTTCGTAATGTCGGTTTGCAAATATTCGAAATTGATCGATGCAAAATACTAACTAATTAACGTTCGCGCTGTTGAAAGCGCATATGCAATCAAATGATCCATCCGCATTTCTGCGATGCACCCTTTTACGTAAATGCTGTTTTCGTCAAAGTGCCCGCTTCAAAAACGGCGACGCATTACCGCAAATCCCGGGTATAGGCAATCCCGGCGCGAGAAGGGTAGTTTTATCGCAGACGCGTGAGCAGTTTAACGTCGGGCGGCCGACGTGATTCATCCAGGGCCGATCCTAGTACGCTATTCGAATTAACTCGGGAAAAAAATAAATTTTCTTTTAAAACCTCAAATTTTTATTATACATGAAAAATCCAACTTGTTAATTAAACCGCGTCATTTTTAAAACCAAAAGTTTAAGTATCGCGATGCCTCATTCTTGTCCTACGATTATTACGGTACGATAAATTAGACAATGCGTTTGCGTACCTTTGTTTCGCTTTTCGAATTTATGCGCGTTTGCATTTGGAATTTGTAGAAGCTCGGAGAATTTTGTTAAAATAAACTATTCGTTTTATCCCAATTTACGCGGCGAGCGATGCAAATTTTTTCGTCACTGCCGGACATGTCGAATGTCTGGCTCGCAAGGACAAGGACATCGAAAAGTGCAGGATCGACCCTGATTTTCCCCTCGCAGAACGAATGTTTCACACATGTGTTAAACACGCGCGTGCTTGCATCGACATTGCAGCCGCTGGAATGAATGACGTTAAATTTAACGCTGCCAATTTATCGAAGCGCACACCTCCCCCCCGCCTCGTCACATATGCGCGCGGACGCTGCATGCTCAAGCTTAATTCACATTTGCGCTTATACGATGACGGTTTTACGGCCGCCGTCGTGATATCGCAGCATGACACGGTGAAAATTTTGATTAAAGAAAAACCCGATGTCATGACAGCGGAGAACGTAATCACGAGTTTGCACAACACGATATATCATTGATATTATTTTTTTCTATTTTATAAAGTTATCACATTAAAACGGATTACAGATAATCGAAAATATTATACAACATATATGTATATGTGTACATATATATTGCATAATATGCATAATGATTTTTTTATAAAATATTATGTAAACGATCTTCAATCTATGAAAATTCCTCAAAGAATTTCTCTTCTGCTAAAATATCGAAAATATCGCTGCTATGGATGAACCTTCAAATGGTTCAAACATTCGCACGAATAGCACGAAGCCTGATTGCAAACGTATAGGTATTATTTGACAGGACATTCGACGTGCTGCATAATATATGGAGTGTGGCATGACGCCGTCGTAATTGATTGTAGCGCTATGCGGTTTGGCACCCGCTGGCCGGAAGTGTTCGCAATTACTACAATGGAATCGTGCAAAGTTAATGACAAAATATTCATTTCCGGAATGGTAATTCGCGGCCGGCCGCGCGGCGGGAATCCATTTTCGGCGAGGCCTCCACGGGCGGAAACCACCTCAAAAATTCGCCCGGAAGCGAGCGCACACGTGCGCTCCAATTCTGGGTTCTGATCGTGCTCAGTTGCGGCACGGTAATCGTCCTTTATCGCGTCGTGATTTTAGTATACATATAACGGCAATAAATAAATCCGTGATGAATGTGGAATTATTTACAAAAAATATACGTACGAACTTCATGTGTAACGATAAATTCTAATAAATCGTACGTACAACAAATATATTTTACATACTTGCATATATATGCTAAAATACGCGAGTATAATACGGACGATATTTTCATCCTGCATTTATCGAACGATTGCGAAGTATTTTACACGTTATCGCGCCATGAAAGAAGTTAACGCGTTTCTTCTCGTCTTAGTTGGCTTCATTTACACAATTTTCTTTACACTAGCAAGCGACGTCTCTTTTTCTGACAGCGAGAAATGGTATTTCTCTAATTTCTCTCGAGCGTAAGTCGTTGCTGGCTTCGTAAACTTTTGTGTCGCTCGACACATTCTAAATAAATTTCTTGAAAATAATTCATTAACGGGCGACGGATGAAAATTGCTCCCATAGAGCAAAAAAAAACGCGTATCGGACAAATTTAATGGACCTGCTTTTAACTGTTAATTATTCGCTTAGTTTTAGTTTATCGAAACGTTTCCCAGCGAACTCGCTTACGACCGGCCGGTATGCCACGTTTGACAGAGAATTTCAGGTGTAATCGACGCCCCAGCGAAGCCTCGCGCGACATACCGCAACGAAAATCGGGACTGGTTGTAATAAATCGCACAGGGGATTCGCCGCGCGAACAAACACTAAAGAGGACGTGTTTGGTCAGGTGTATATTGCCGGAAGCGAAAATATTTTTTTCCGCGTTGCTCTCTCGACTTTAAAGCCGCGCGCGCGGCCGCGTGTGACGAAACCGAAACGCGGATCCAGTTTAAAATTTAAGCCCGGCTTGGATTTCGAGCCGACCAATTAGCGGCGCCGAATTGGCGCTAATACCGGGATTAATGCACTGATCAATTTTCGCGCGACAGCTGTGAAAGCGGAACGAGCACTCTGAAACAACGTATTCCTGTAACATACGCACGTAATGTTGATTTTCGATATTGCAAACGAGTCTCTTTCAATGTTATCGATAGGAATGAAAAGGCGTGTGCGTGTGCGGCGTATTCCGTATTTCTCGGCGCTCATAATGGCATCAGAATAAACAAAAGTCCAGCAAATTAGCGCATCGCCAGCGACGATAAGCTGTGAAGAGCTATGAATAGCTCTTTAGGAAAACGATTTTAACGAATCAAGCTACGTTATAACAAAAATATTATTATCGGCACGTGACAAAAATTACACAGTGTTATTTCTCTTCCCGACGAAGATTATTCCGTTGTCTAGGATGATTCTTTTTCATCTGTCGAAACACTAACACTGTAATGTATGAGTTAAAGGCTCATATTTAATATTAAACCCAACACCAAATAGAAAACCTGACAGAAAAGTATTACTGCGCAGTAATAAATTGGCCAGTAATTAATTATTGTTGCTTAGTAATTTTATTACTTACACAATAATAAAATTACTGAATAATAATAATAATTTATCACTGGCCAATTTATTATTGCACAGTAATACTTTTCTGTAAGAGAAGCTGGCAGTATTGCACAGAATTTAAAAACATATTGTATCTTCGACTTGGGAATTGTTTCTTTTTTTTTTCTTTTCCATTTTAAACTTCTCCCCGATGCACACCTCGTTAAAAAATTTTGCACTGCGCGCTTTTCTCCCTTAATGGATGGGGTGAGTTTCGCTTATTGATGCAAGCGGAATTTCATCAATTGAAAAGTCGTTAGGAGACGAGAAAAGCAAAGACGTAATACAATTTCTCCAGCCCCCGGCGGTATCTCTCGCGGCGGGGAGAGAGACGCGACTATTTCGATTCACATTAATCAAGATTCGGAAGGCCCGTTCTCGCGTGCAGCCCCGCAGACGCACGCCGTTCGCGCACGTGAGCATAACGCCGACTGGAAACTTCGGTGCCAACTATTCATTCGACTACGGATTAAAGAGGGAAATAGGTGAGGGGCGGCAGGAGGGAGGGGGGGTGGGGGACCGGGGGCTCGCAGAGGCGTTTAAACTTACGTCGGAATCCTTCGCGTTACCTCGTCGGCGCTCATAAATCAGGCAACTTTACAGAACGCCCTTAGCCGACGACATCGTCGCTTTCGTCGGGTACACAGGCTCTCACGGAGGACTAGAGTGTTACGAGCCGACTTTGCAGTTTTCAAGTTTCGCTAATAAGACGCGGGGTGAAAGGGGAAAGCTTCTTTTGCGCTCTCGACGCTATCGGCTCTTTTACGCCTACATTTCCCCATCAAATTTATCATTTCGTCTAGGTAGCTTTTAACACGACCCGAAAATATATATCCGACAAATTAAGTCCATCGTATATTCCTTCTGCGTTGAAAAAAAAAACAATTTTTTTTATCATCAACCGTGTTACAACGGCATTCGTATAATGACTTTATTGCACAAGTATTTTATACGCGTCGTCCAGGTAACTATGAGCGCGTATAATTTCTGTTCTTTTAAAATATTACCTTTTTACCAGCAGGAGATTTCATTCCGCAGCGATATTGTGGATTACAATAGAAGCGATCGATGATCGTATTGAAATGTGATTCTAGCTCATTACTACGAACGTTTTCTCGTTCAAAGAGATTCAATCATCCGGTACGACGAGGGGAATCGGAAGGTATTCGAGGGTGCAAATGAAGTTGATACGGGAGAGCCAGTGAAAGAAAGTTCGATATAGGGTACAGCCAATACATTTATATACCATAATTGCGGATAAAATGGCGAACGTTGTACGACCTCGACGTTACGACTGACGGTGAGCTATGGTTTAATGAATACAGGAGTTATTTCAAGCTAGCCAGCAGCTTTTCGATCACGCGGCATTGGCTAAATAAAACTTTCACGTTTGTATTGCTAGCTAAAAGCTCAGCTGTCGTAGTTTTGTGTCTCATTTACAATTCTGTTTACCTTTCTTCTCTTGATTTCGCCCGGCCTGTCAAGCGATAACCAAATAGTCCGTCCATGCAACGTTTCTCGTGCAGGAGATACAATGGAAAATCCATCAAACTGAAATTTGGTATCAGACATGTTTGTTCGATTGGCATTTCCAATGCATATAATATTTAGCTATATAGGATATAACCGTACAGCAAAAGACAAAAAGAAGAATCGTTATGAATTCAAAGAACACGCGACATCCCCGTCGATGTACGAAAATACGATAACGTTTATTTTCGTATTGAATAAACTTAACTTTAATTATTGTAATTCTTTTAGGGTCTACCTTGATATTGAATATAACCGTGTGCAACCATGAAATAATAATGTATTTTTCTGTCTTTTCTCTCGATGCAAGAGAATAAAAACAAATAATTCAATAATGGCTCTATTGTTCATATTTTTGTATTAAATGTCGATACTCTTTGTAACTATAAAATAGAAAATTTTTAACGTGCAATATTATGAGTAATGTTCCCGACAGAAATATAGATATATTTTTATTGATATTATTGAAAAAAATTGTATGTTATAGATTTTAATTAATAACAATAATAAAAATATAAAATGTAAACTCGAGCAATCGGTATCTTAAATATATCATGCAGATATGATTGCTAAGGGGGGTACACATCCGGGAATTCGGGTAATTCGGGGAAACGGGAGGAGTAACGGCCCAGCTGCGAATGGATCATCTCCGAAGCAGGTATAATTCAAGCACCCTCGTCCAAGAGTAACGGGTGTGTATGCTCAAGGTATTAGCTTCCGAGCCGGGTATTGACTTGATATCGCTACACACATATGTTCGCCGGTGCGCGGCAATGGAATCAATTTTCTGTTATGGACCGGTAGACTGTACACCGCGCGGTGCATTGTTATTACGATTGAATTATTGATGCTTAAGTAACACGGGTATCATTAGCTCGCACATATGTCGCATTAGTGGACGACGTTTGTCATCCCCGGCTACTCTCTTTCGAAGTCGCGGTGAAGCGGCGTTCCAATACTTCTCGCGGCAGTTATTTCTAATATCTATCTTCTGTGCTCGCGCGCGCGCGCGATACAAGAGCGGAAGTTGAAGCGCCGCTGCTGTCGAAGAGGAAACAGACGAGTAAGAATGGCCGAATGTCATAGATATTCCATTTCGCGGAATTCGAGCCGTGCACTGTATGCTACTGGCGCCGGAAGGCACCTACGTATGAGAGATAACGTCATTTAGCACCGGTAAGAGCGAGTCTCGGCGAATTAATCGATCGCGGTTTATCGAAAAGCGATGAAAATTTCGCGCGTTAAACCCTCCTCCCCCCCCCCTCGAAATCGATCGCATTCCCGTTTCAATCTCGATCGCATATGCATCGGGCGGCGAAAAATGTACTCCACGGCAGCGCCGATGAATAGCCGGTCGCAAATAGAGGAAAATAACGGAGGTAAATAAAAAAAGTGCGCCAGCGACAATTCGCCCGCGACGGAGAGGAGAATGGATCGCGGAACAGCGCGCGCGGCCAATATTGTTTCGCCGTCGAGGAATTTTAACGCACCGCGGAACCCGCATTAACGTTGACATGGATTTCGCCGGACGGGTTGCTCTCTTTGTAACGCAATGTAACGGGGAACGTGCGCGCTTGTTTCCCCC
>VBVQ01004733.1:0-13841 GCA_011636635.1 Tetramorium simillimum | reverse complement strand
ATGTTGTACGAATATTTTGTTTATACGTTTATGAATTATTGAAGTTATATTTGTATAAAGTTCAAGATCTATTTCAAAATAGTTATAATTTATTTTTCAGACAATAAATAAATGATAAAAACGATATTAAAGGTTGAGATTTAGAATTATTTCTAAACAATCTTTGAATTTTTGAACATTCTAATGCCTAATGGATCGTTTTTGCCCCGTCTGGGAAACTACTCTATTTTAAATTAATTCTAAAAACACTAGGAACGTTCTATATCTTTATATATAATGAAAATATAATGAAACTATTTTAGGTGGGTTCCAGATAAATTCGAACTGTAGGGAATTTTGAGCATAAATGGGTTAAAAATACAATCATACTAAAGTCCCGACGAAGTATAACGTTGCTATTCAACGGCACTAAGCCTTACGTGAATGATATTTTATATTAGCCGGGCGCATTATGAAAATGAAAAATGTTTGCTACGTTAGACACATTTTAACGGATGACAAGTCCGGGTCCACCTACGACATTATATCTCAGATCCCCTCGCAAAATTCGCATTAATGTCTCACGGATCCGCCATACCGTGACGGTCGACGCAATTAAACAAAAGCTTCGTTCTCGCAGGGAAAGCGCAATACTGAAATGTCTGCATCCACCCTTTGGTCAACCCCCCCTGATTCGCTCCCTTCCGTCGGTTTATTAATGCGCATTGCCGGCGTGCCAACGTAACCAAAAATTTTCCGTACGATTTAACGAATTTGTATTGTCGGAAATGGTCAATGGAAAGTATGCATGTGTAGATAGTTTGTTGGTGGTCATGTTAATTTATGCGATCTTCTGGATATAAGTTGGTACATAATAAAATTTGTGTTCTCTAATTACGATATATATTACTCGTTTAATGATTTAAATTATTAAAAAGGTAATAATGTGACATAAAAACAAGAATTGTAGAAATTGATTTATAAATGAAAACAGAATTTAAAACATGTATAAATATATAAAAGTAGATGTGACAATTAACAAAACTTTGATAGTAACGGTTGAGAGTGCGTAAATTAATGTTTTATGATTTCTAATAACTAATAGTATACGTAATTATCGAACGTTCCAGTTCTGCTTTTCAGTAATTAAATCAAAATGATCTCACGCTCTTCAGTGAACAATAAGTAAATAACTTTAAAATTTGATGGTATAAAAATAATGTAATTTTTTTGCAAGAAAATTCAACTGAACCCATTTGACTAATCATTATAATTTATTATATGATCGAAATGACAGTCATAATAAAAACAGAAATTCTTAAAAAATAAAAATCTTAACAAACAAAAAGAGTTTTAAGTGAAATTATTTATCCATCAGCTTAAAGAATAACGCGAGAATAAAAGTTACGGTGAAAAACATCAATATTTCCTTGGGAGAAATTACAATTTTTTTATCTTTTTACTTGTCGCTTATTAATTTTATTATTGAAAGTTCCTTATTATTTATCAATTTATTGAAATGTATATGAATGTATCAAATAACTACTGTGAAATAATACTTTATAGTTTAAGTTCTCTGTCGTTTTATTCTTTTTACTGAATACGTTTTATTCTTTTACTTACTTTTTTCTCATTACTGAAAATGAATAAAGCAGATATATCGAAATATTTACTTTCGTTTTGCTAAAAAAAAAAAAGAAATGTTACTTAAGGATGTTCTGGCGTTAACATTGTTATATTGGAAATACAATTGAACTTTTATAGATTGTTTCCATTTGTTATCTAAAAACGTGGTTAAAATCTGAAGTCGATTCTCTAACTGGTTTACGAGTTATAGTACTTCTAATTTTACATGTCTTCTTACGGAAAAACAGCACTATTCTTCTTATATGAATAAAATAATAAAGAAACAACATTGCCAATATTCTGAAACTTTATTTGTAGGTAAATCAAACATTGAGCAACGTTTCTAAAAAAAAGTTTAAATCGATTCACGATCTCATTACCGAATTACTGATAAAATACAGTGCATAGTTTCGAAAAAAGGTTATAATGTACATGTCAACGTGGTAAATATCATATATTTATGGTGCCAAATATCATATTAAATGACATTGTTTAAGACATTTTCCTGATATGAGCACGTTTAATGCATATTTCAATCCTTAAAAGTATAGAATTTTTTCAATTTTATATTGAAGTAACTTTTGTTAGGATTGTCAGCCAGAACATCTTTAATGTTTTACAGATCTGTCAGACTTCAAGACATGCTTTTAAATAAACGTTTATTTCGCAAATCTCCGAAAAAGTGATACAAGAGTCAAAACTATATGAATTTTTCTCATATCTTGATTATTGAATTACAAGGAATTATAAGATTCAGTCGTAAGATTTTATTTTTACAAATGTGCAATGACGACTCGGAGTTTAACAAATTTGCTAGATTACAAAAGATAATTTCACTCTAAATGTCCTATCATTAAACTGATTTTTTTATCAGACTCGAATAGAACAGAAAAACTTTCAAAGTAAAATTGATTCGCTTGAATAAACCGTAAATCGAAAAATAAGAACTTAATGTCGTAAAAAAAAATATTGTACGTAGGAACAAAGCTGTACGAATATAAATACGTGCAGATCGCGCATTTCCAATTTTCGATCGTGATGTTTGCACGCGATCGCGGCTAGTTAGCTGTGGTTATAACATTCGTCGGGAAGCCATAAGGCAAGAAATAATTGCGGAACTCGGAAAGCCGTTTCTTTTCCACGACTACGGGTAATAACTACGTAGGAAAATTGCCTGTAACAATATTTATGATAAAATCAGGGGCGGATAACGGGGAAAGTTTCGTAAGTAATTAACGATTGCGAAATAGCGGGAACGTGAAGCGCGTAATTGATGATTTTCATCGAGTACGGTACCAGTCGGAGCTTTAATGTTATTTTCAGCAATTGGTGGGAATATAAATAACAATCGAAGAGAAGAAGAAGGGAGAAGGAGAGAAAATTGTTGTTATTAAAATTATCAATTCGCGAAGTACGTTTGATTTGCTCAATTTCTGTGGAAATTCTGTGCCTTCGCAATATGCGCGAAAGATAATATTCACGCACGTAATGAAAATAAGTTAATAACAGTATCGCGATATTAGCGGTATTCACGCAGGCGGTATTGATATTGCGTTGTCATACATGAGAATACATGTGAGGACTTCCGTGACGTTGTTAGGGACGCTTTTACATCTCGCTCACGCGCGTATGCTCTTACATTTTCCGGGTATGCATATACATGTGCACCTGCGAGAATGCAATTACTGATGTGCCCACGAGACTCGGAAGAGGTAGGCGCGGCATTTATCGGGGCGCCTCTGCACGCGCTCCGATCTACGGGGATCCGAAGCGACAATAATGGCGAGGAATCAATGCCCCCTCGCGTGTGCGAGCGTACGCGTTCGCGGTACGCGTAATAACGCGTAATAATGCGCGGCTACATACGTAGGAATATTATCCGGCGTGTATTATCCGCGCTGCATACCCGGTGCGACGCTGACTATAGGGGGTCGAGTATGTGCGCACTCTCTCTCTCTCTCTCTCTCTCTCTTCCCGTTTCCCTCTCCCTTCCTCGCCCTCCTTTCTCTCTGTCTCTCCCTGTCTCCCACGTATCGCCATTTCCATTTCGAGATTAGCGCAATTATCGGCCCATCGATCAGCCTCCTCTGCGTGAGGAGCGCAAGAAGAGCGTGGACACTGTCCACGCGAAACTATATTGCTCTATTAAGAATGAACGTTATTGATTCGCGGGCGAAAAATAAATAATTTAAGAAAAGATGCACGGAGGGCCAGTGGGGACCGCTTTAAATGAAACGATGTTTTGAAACGCCTTGATTTTATAATCGCCGATACATCGTTGCCGCTCACGTCGACTTTCATTGCTTTTCCAATACAAGCTGAATAGAAGCGAGCGACAACCGACTAAACGACCGTCCGCAAAAAACCGATTTTCAAAGCCAGTCGTTGCGCCGTTCATTAATCAACGAATCGTATGGTCGTCGAATCTCTCAATACCTCAGTGCGCGGGAGAAAAAAGAACAATTCGCCAGTTTGCACGGCATTTCCATTGGGCGAAGTTTGCCAAGTGTCTCGACTGCGAATTCCTCGACGCTGCATCACGGCACCGGGTCTCGGAACGAGATTACGAGAGCAGTTAACGATATTCGGTGCGGACTGTGGGACCGGACTAATCTGATAACCAGTAGGTCGCATCGGTCGTCCTTCCACCTGCCGGTTCTCTCCGTCTCGCTCGACGGACGCGAGCGGTCCGGTCCGATCGTGGGTGGCGTCGGATGACGTAGGATTACTGGTAGACCGACCGGTGCGGTGTCTGGTTTTCCATAATTAACGTTCGTACGTCGTACGTAGGATCTGTTCCTAAAACAACTGGACCTGTGCGTGTGCGGACTGCGGCAGAGTGGTGGAATAGCCGATTCCGCACGATTCGATTTGAATAGCCGAGTATTCATGTATGAGCAGACGAGCCAAAAAGGAGCATAATAAATGGTCGTTATAAATTGATCTATCTACTTGCTCAAATTTTTCATTTCATCCTCGACAGAACTCGGTTTCAGTTCGTATTTTAGCACGTCATTTTTTTCCTCCGCAGTAGCTTCTAAAATTACGTATTTCTATTAAAAAGCCGCTAAATTCGAACGACTAATAAGAGATTGTACAAAAATACAGGTTTGAAATAATTAGTAAAGCAAGAAACGATATTGTTATTCTGGTATTCCGGGACCTCGGTCGACTGTTGGTACCTTAATCCGACCCTGGGCGGACCGATCGGACCGAAAGTCATCCGTAGTAGCCGGCTTTACTCTCGGCTCGATAAGTTAATCTCGGCTGTCTACTCCTCCGCATGCTCGTGACGCTCGTGACATTGCCCTTTGATTTATTAGAACGTCGATCAACCCCACGCGATGGACCGTATCGAATTTCGAATGTGACTGTTTGCCTGTCTCTCGATATGCCTGAAGTTTACCTACGCATGGCGATACGACAGCACGAAAAGTAAAAAGACGAAACATTCAACCACGTTAGATTTATGTGTTTACCAAGTGAATCGCTAACTCTTGTCGTTTTCAGTATTTTTCGTGTGTTTAAATAGGATGACAAAGTCATAAATGATGTAGGAAGAGTAAATTTAGCCAATTTAATTGAGCACTCTTGCACTTTAAACTACACTGACCTTATATTAAAAATTTTTAATATTTAATATGTTTTCCAACGCTTTCGGTTTTAACTAGCTACACATGTACTATGTAATATTTTACTAAAATTAAGCTAACAAATTACGTCGATAACTGGGTTTCGAATTTATATACGGTCTGCTCCATTTATTAAAAGCAACATGCAAAAGTAATGAATATTATAATTTGAGAGACGAGCGGGCTGTTGCAAATCAATATTTAAATTAATAAGATTCTTTTCAAAATTAATATTTATATGTATACGTTATTTGTATCAATATATATATATATTTCTCTCACGATCGAAACCTCATAATTCAATAATTTGAATAATTTGATTTGTAGTATTTATAATTGCGGTTAATTAAATTTAATATACTATTTATCCAATTAACACAATTCCGATGCTTGGCTGAATATGAAGCGATGAATATATTTATTTGCAAATATCATGATACGTAAGAGTTGTAGACTAATTATCGTGAGATCAAATTGTAGAAATCTTCATTTATTTGTAATATATCTTGTAAGTACATTCTGCATAATTCTGGATAAGAGGCGTTAGATTTGGAATAATTTGCATATTTCATCGACTCTCTCTCTCTCTCTCTCTCTCTCTCTCTCTCTCTCTCTCTCTCTCTCTCTCTAGCTACCTATCAACCTATCTAAATTAGTACGTGTGCACCGATCCTTATGATAAATCTCGTTATGCGGGATCTATGCGATCTGCGTTAAGTTAACACGGAGTAGGAATAATTGCACCCGCCACCACGAGAGTTCCGATGGGAATCCTCGAGGCGCAGCATTCGAGGCAATAGGCGCCTCGAAAACTCATCGGGTATGTAGATATCAATAAAGGGGATTCTAGGCTGGGCCGTAGCATCCGACGTGCGCGATTCGATCGGCTCGTTCTCAGCAATTCGCGGCATGCTGAGAACCGAGCAGCAATACCAGCCGCACCGAAACCGTAAGGGTTGGCGCTATGCCGACCCTACGGTTGAAGGGGGCAATAACATACCGTGAGTTGCCCCAGCAGCACTACGAATAATGGAGCCTCTCGACTATCCATGATTAACGCGGCAATAACGATTATTTATAGTCCTAAAACAATGTTTCACGCTGTCCACCCCTGTTCGTTCGCCGTACTCTCGTACGACCTCCCCCCTCTTTCTCTTTTCCAGGCCGTTATGCGAGGCCTGGAATCAGCCGTCAGCACTTTCCCCATGTCCGTCTCCGTAGCGGATTTATGCAAAAAATTCCAAAACACCGTACAAGTCTCCGTGGGGTCTCCTACTCCGCGCCTAATTAATCGAACGGGATGAGTTACGGGGTGCGGGAGGGTGCGCAGCTGCGATTGGAAAAGTGAAGGATTTAGCGCGTGCAAAGGGGCTTTTATGAAAGTCGCGAAACAGATCCCTTTGTCCACACCGTGATCGTAGATCACTGCTGTCCTCGAGTACAGTAATGGGGGAGGATATACGGGACCGACGACGTATCTCGGCGGATGTAATATGGGTATCGATCACAGCGGCGAGCGCCGCGGGGGAAAACAGCAGCAGAAATTTACCTATTTATCTGTAATTCCGATCAAAAGTAGACTTCGCTACGCAATGAGAAATAAAGTAACACAGAGGAGAAACGATTGAATACATTCTACATTTATATTACAATATGTTCACGGGGTTGCGAGCAATTTTTCTCTACGCTTTTATTGCATTTTCTCATTACAGAATAGTTCTCAAAGCATAAACGTACCCATAAATGAAATTTTGTTCTTTTGAGTGCGCAACTGGGACAAGCTTCTTATAAACATATATTGCAGATATTATCTTTATATCACTAAATATTTAGCCTGCTTTCAGCAATTCGTTTGACACAGAATAATTTTTTAAATATTAAACCCGTCTATTTAGGTTCTCGCCGTCTATTTAGTAGTTCTCAACAGCAAAGTATATCATAATTTTCATGAGTTCTTCTGACAAAAAATCCTCTCTATCTGTGATGACGCGTCGTTTCGCCAACAAGCTGCGTGCATGTCCAGCTCGGAGTTCCTCCGGCGCGTTCAATCAGCTTATGGGAGGAATAGCAGACGGACGAAAAACCAGGCCAGATATTTTTCATCCTGTTTACTGTGTAGGGATACTTTTCACGGCGTCATTGTTTGCACGGGTCAACGGCGGCATAGTAATATCTAGTCGTCTCATTCGCTCGGCCGAGGGCGGAATAAGAGAGCGAGGCGTTTGGTCCAAGGAAAACATATCCATTTCCGTGGGTAAAAGGGACGGCGAACGAAGAGGAAAGAGTGGAAAATGGTGGAAATAAACGGCCAATAGAGGGAAAGGAGGACGAAAGTAAGGGTGAGACTCGGCCGGCCATCGACATTTCGCGCTCAATAATGACTCGCCGAAATTCCATTTCTCCCCGCATTCATCCCCCTTTTCGCCTCCGAGATCGGTGTTCTTCCGTCCCGATTGAATGACGAATATTATTTGCGATAAGAATTTTTCGGCGCGGAGCAGACGGATCCAACTGACCATTTCTATGCGACCGCCGCGCCGGCTCTCGCCGATGGAGCCGGAAACGGCGAGCAATTTCACGAAGAATCCGCAGAATTCAATGCATACCTATGGGCTTCCATGGGAATGAATTAAACCTGTGGCTTTCGATATTTCGCGTACGGATGATACTCGATGATTGATCAAAATGTAAGATGTGAGAGCGATTTATCTTGAATCAGAATAATGAATAATTTGATACCTGTGATAATTTTTTTAACATGTTTGCACACACTCAATCTTTTGGCAAATGAAGGAAAAAAAATAGTATTTCACATTCTACCTAATTTTATTTAAAAAATCGATTTTAACGGGTAGAGAATTTTGCCAAGTTAGTATGCATTAAATTTAGCCGCGTAATGACGGTTGTTTGTCTGGTGTTGCGAATAGAGATTTCTGTTTATTCTCGCGAAAAACTGGATTGGAGGGTTTCGTCGGTGGTGGTGCGTATCATCAAGTAAAGCACCGAAAGACAAGCGAAAGACAAGCGGCACGGATGCAACGCCGACGACAAACGAATGTAAACGAGGCAGAGTGTGAAAACTCGACGTACGACGAGAGAGAGTTTGATAGTTGTTTACAAGCGTCTACTATTCCTGCTTGACTCGTTACTTAAGCGTTCGTGTCGTTCCTTTAGTATGCGAAATGTCTATTGTTATTTTGTCGCAATTCCCTCGTTTGAAACTATTCCTCGAATATCAACTACAATTTCTAATATAATACACAGGGAGCATTACTTGTATTTGTATTTAATATTTCCCTCGATTTTCCCGTATATATTTAAAATCTATTGTCTTTAAAAGATTACTTCTAATATTACGTATCTTGACAAGCTGTAAATATCTCGATACATCCTGTTTGCCGTTTAAACTGCAAACGGATGTTACAGATGGATTTTTGCTAATTTTCTCATAAATATGCCATTATGACGTTCGTTATTCGAGGTTGAGTGGAAATATGTTTGACATATTCCGGTCCTGCTTTCGAAAATAATAAACGTTTTCATTGATTCGAGCAAACATGCGGAATTACTTCTGATATTTCAATAATGTGAAAAATTCCGTGAAATAGCTATGGCTACATGCAGGGGGTGTGTTTTTGGCCGTGCGTGTTTTCATGCGTCGCGTACAAATCGATTGTCAGAAAGGCAGCATTTAGCAAGGATTGTTGTACCCTGCATTTTCCACGATTGCGTAAATTATTTCCATAATTTCTCTGGTCGTCCCGCGGAGCTACTATATTTTTACGATAATGGGCTCCCATTACTCTTTGTACTGTGCACCGACACGCGCTCGAGGTATAATAACCGATTGCATCTCACGCAGCTTTACCGCTACGGGATCCATGCAAATATCTCCGCTATCTGTCTAATTTTTTATGTCGTTTACACAGTATTTATGTTGCAATTAAAATCATGTCTATCACCATCGTGTCCCATATTTCAGTTTAACAATGCATACATAAACGTGTTTGCCGTTTCTTATAATATGTCGCTTGTTATTTCTAATGTACGCTAATTTCACGGAAAATTGTTATTACGGCAATATGCAAATGCATTTTTTATTTAAAAAAATTGTCTTTAATAAATTATTTTTATATTGGCTTTTAATAAAATACATACAGCATTACACAAATACAAATGCAACGAGTATTTACTGGATCACGATAGAGTGATGGAATAGTTCACGAGATGCAAAATCACCTATACACAAAAACCATCGAAAACAAAGGTCCGAGTGTGACACAAGGCCATTAACAAGATTCCGATGGCCGTTGATTCGCATCTCTCCTCACAAACGGCAGGATGTTAATTCGTTTTCACGGTAGACAGGGCCGCCCAGAGTAGAACAACGAGAAAATCGATAAAACCAATAAGCCCCGGCAATAACGTGCTAATATCCTGAAGACCATTCTCGCCTGCAGCGCGTAACCTCCCCTTTTGCTGCTCGTAAAGTGTGTGAACGAACGTTCAGATTCCTTCGTAATTGTTCCTGCATGACTTGCTCCTGTCAATAGACCAAACTGCGGTTCAAAATAGACATGGGACAGATCGTGTCGTGACACTTATTTCTTATGTCGTAATTTTTATATTAATTAAAAATATAGTCATTGTAACTAAATCATGTACATGATCAGATATTGTTAAATTGTGATTATTAAATAAATTTAAGATTTATTATTACAAGAAGCTACTTAAGTATGAAAGAAATGAAAAAAAGAAAAGTGTGATATTTGAAATCACATAAGTTGAGAAAATTTTCAGAGAAAATATATTTAATATAGCTACACATGAGAAAAATTTTCACGAAAAATATATTTCGTGTAACTACAAGTTCTTGTTAAATGCCTTTTATTTTTAAAGGGTTTAAGATTCGAATATGGAAACGATATATGGCAAAAAAAGATTTTTGTGAAATATAAATTTGCGGAGTAGTCTAATCGTTCTAATATCGATAATCGATGTTATCTTCATACACGTTTTTTAGACGTTATAAATTTCTTATGCTATATCTACTTTAATTGTCTGAACGTAAAGTTTCCCTTGCTAAATCGTGCATGAGTATATGCTGTATATCTTGGAGTAAAATATGCGTGACATCGGTAGTTTATCAACTACATTTAAAAGATATTCATATATTCAAATTATTCTATAAATTTTATCTTGTAATTCGTATTATTCCACGGATTTCTGTGATATATATGTTTAAATAAGTTTTGATAACCTGATAATTATATGATATTAAACTGTCATAGCTACAATTTAATATAAGAGTTCCACGATTAATTTGTAATAATAGATATGTTTTAAAAATTAATTAAAAATCCTAATGTCGATTTTCAACGCTGCAATAATTTATGTATAATTCTGCAAATTAACATAATTATAATTTTGCGATTCCGTAATTGCAGATCTATTGTTGCGTGTCATCGATAATTCCCCGAGGACAGATGGACTGACAATAAGATTTTTAGGCTGAAAGCCTATTTTCATACAATAAAAATGTAAAATAGGCACAATGTGATATCAATTAAATATGAGCGATTTCTTCGGGTTTCGTTTCTTCTTCCGAAACGATCGCCTGCCTCGCGTGCTGCCACGTCATGTATGAAAGTTTAAAAATTATTTTCTATCAGTATGCGGAATCCGGCGGGACGCGGCGTATTACGAATTCAGGGCACGGCGGCTTGCTTCCTCAGTCTCGGCCTAACAAAGTTACATACTCGACCCGCACCCCTGTCAATAATGCCATCGAACAACTACGCACGCCGGCGGGGGCGAATGAACTGTACGTTCGTGAACTTCCCGTCGTGCGCCTCCCCCTCGCGTCTGTTCTCTCTCGAAGCCCGTATTTGAGATACGTCAGGTGCAAGAACGGGTCGATTTAATCCCCTAATTCTCCAGATCGGCAATAACCGTTACAAAAGGGCCTTGAAACTGTAGTGTTTTGCATATTCTATTTATTTTAAATCGAGTTTAAAGAGTTTACTTTTCCGATAGGTCGTCTGATTAAAGCGTGTAGTTTACAATATTGCGTTTACGGGAAAAGATTCACGCTTCGTCGTTGAAATTTCAAGATCCTTTATTGCCTTTTTTATCAGCGAGCGTTTTCACGAGCTCATCATTATTTTAACGCAACGCAGCTCTACGTACGTAATCGGTCTCATAATAGCGAGAAAAAGACAATTCCGAGGACTACAATGGAAACGATGCATTGTAGACGGATGATTTCGAATTAAATTGTCCCCTGTCATGCTTGCCGAATATTAGTCTACATAAAAACCAACTGTTGCTTCTTGCGATGGCACGACTCGGAGATCGATCGGACGAATGTCGTCCACCTTCTGGCGAGACGCTTTGACTAGAAAAAGAGACTAGTTTCCGCGATAACTATCAATATTTTCGTGAGAATGCAACGTATGGTTTCCGCATGACGCTCCGATATCGCGAAGATTCAATTTCGTGCAGCTGTGATTTATAAGCGACATTTTACTTCGATATATCAAAGTCCGCCGTTTCTTCTTTTCGATTAACTTCAACTGTCGTTTACATTTAAACACGTCTCTCTCGATGTTGTGCAATTTCGAAGGCAGCTCGAGTGACATTCATATCTAACTTTGAGAAAGCTTGCACGGCCAATTCAGCGGGACATGTCCTCCGCGCTCTCCTCTATAGTAAAAGTCCCAATACGAGATATGGCTTTACGTCTTCTTTCTCCGTTGAATATCTACTCCAGATATGAAATCTTCAAACATGACGTTCCGCCAACCACGATATTCCAATATCTATTCGGTTAATCTTTAAACAGGCGCAGGCAACATCTAATATGATTTCTGCATGCTGCATGCGCTAAAGCGCTTTTCCAAGGAAAAGAGACTTAATTTAGCCTTTATCGATATCGAATTAGGTCGCATCGATTCTTAATATGGAAATACCGATATTCCTTACATCTTACAAGATAGCAGCAAGCGCACAATCCATGTCGGAATATGTAGCTCCAACTTCTGGAAGATCTTAATATCTTGCAATTTTATCGACGCGGAATTAAGTCACATTGGTTTCCGATAATTGCGGTCACGAATATTCGCGCGCGCGCCTTGTAAGGATCCCGCTCGCATAAATCTAATCGCACTTGGCGATATCGACGGCTCGATAATGTCAGGCGGAATAAAGCGGCGACGGTCATTTGTTTCGCGCTTCCGAGAACGGGGGTGTACGTACGCCTCGCCGCTATCCGGGCCACAAAAGGGACTCGATACGATTTTATGGGGACAATCTATTTCGTAGGACATTACTTTTATCGCGGTAAGTGAAATGGACAAAATTGCGAACGGGTTTACGGTGGCCGTTCTCTTCCAGTCGCGCTTTCAGGGAACGTCCCAGCGAGAACGGATGAAATTTCTTGGAGATGGCCAGCAAGAGCGCGGTCGGAATTCGAAAAATGAAAGACTTCTCGCTTCGGCGGACCGCCGCCGTCACCGCCGCGGATCGATTTAGTCTCGCCCGACCCCTTCGTACGTTATCAAACCTCCAACACGCACAATGAACCAAGTGGCCGATTTCTCCAACTTCTCTTTAGTTCTCCAGAGTAATGTTTCTTTCTCTTTCTTTTGCTTCCTCTCTTATCTGAAGAGAAAGTTCAATGAAATATGATCGAACGCGAAACATCTCTGAAACAGGTATTTTAGCGAATTCATTAACAGACATTCTCGTTAACGGCAAATAGAGCTTGTCGTAGAGTTTATCTGCTCCATGATTACAGTGCTAAAAAAAAAGACTAATGTGTCTTTCTACCGATAAGAATTTTTTGTTCGCACTTGGGGAAAAGCACAGCGAATCTGGGAAATCTGGATTAAATCGGATAATCCTTCATTTTTGTAGAAGATAGGAGAAATCTGATAAACACATCGCGAATAGGAGCAAATAGAATACTAATTTTCTCATTTATCTGCCTTTACATTACTTTTTTCTACAATGCTCAAAACACTGTTCACATTGATACGAATAATTACACAATTACACAATTACAATCAATAAATATTATGTATAATATTGTGTATAATATTTAATATCGAAAATAGCGACATTTAAAGCGTACATAAATTGCATCGAGAACACTCGTGACAAGGCTATTGCCGGAAGGACCTAAGCCCTTTAAGCAGCCTATCGTCAATTCTGGCGTCGTAGTCTGGGTTCAACCGCGACAATTCGAGCGTGCAACGGTGGAAAATGAGAGAGAGTGGTCGCCGCGGATCGCTTTCGTGTCGCCTAGCCAGCCGCGCGTTATCAAACCTCGGGCACGCGCAATGGACAAAGTGGCTGAACCCCCTCACCACGCTCCTCCGCCGCCTTCCCTCCTCGTTGCCCTCCTCGCCTGAGGAGCAATTTCGCGGTGAAATTTGAGCGAATGCCGTGTAAGTCTCGGAACCGCGGACAATTTCGTGGTAACGTTAACAAATACCGTTGCACGCTCGTGTCCCGTGCCACGTTTCCGGGATACGGGCTGATGGCGAACCCTGCGCAGTCGCCTCGCTCAGCTCCCCCGGCGACCCCCTCCCCCTTCCTCTC
>VBVQ01004732.1:0-13873 GCA_011636635.1 Tetramorium simillimum | reverse complement strand
CACAGACACCCATATATATATATATATATATATATATATACACAGCCTTAAAAAAAATTGAGCGCTTAATTTACTTTATAAAATGATAAAGTCATTTCATGTTTGAGAAAATGTAACAAAGTGTAAGAAAAGTCTAACAAAAGAGCGTAAGTAAAATGTATCTATCAAGATCAAGTAGATACGCCATTCTACTTCAATGTCGAAATAGCCAGTTACATTTACATTTCGACGGAATCGATCGTTCACACAGACACATACGCACACGATCTATTTCCATTAAACGTCATGTTTCACATAACGTATCTATCGTATGTGTCAACGAAAGATCTAAGCGCAATTTCAGAATTGTCGGATTGAAACGTCGACTTCGCGAAATTATTATCTGGAGGACGTGGCCCGATTGGAAAACAAAGCCTTGAAACCGTTCAAATGATGCATTGGCGTCAATAAATTCGCAAGCAATTTCCCATTTATTTCCTATGATTTTCTTATCTCGAAGAAAGATGAGAATATTACAAAATGAAGCTTACGTAACTTATATAACTTACTTGAGTCATCATATATAAAGGAGACGCGAAATGGGGCGAGAATCCATCAGAATAACATAAAAAGATCATCGTAACTGAATATTTTGTGCGGCTTAACTTTATCTCTAAAGAGAGTAAAAATATAGTATAGACGATTATTTAAACAATTCAAACGTACGTTTTACTTGAAGAAGAAATTACGACGAACCAAAAATATTTTGCAGAATGCATGTATCATTAAATTTGTAATTGTGCAGCTGACATGAATTTAACATCTTTTTAATAGGTCGCGGATTATCGTGATGTAAGAATGTTATCGTTATCGTTACTATTTCTAATCTTCTTTCACGAGCCGATCTACAGTTTTCGAGTATCCTGGCAGATCATCTCGTGCTAATCTCTTCATATCCCGCAACGCGCCGTTAGAACTCGGCGAGTAAATTTCAGTCCCGGGCCAATTGTTCATGGTTGATTTGAATCGTTAATTGGGTACGCTTATCGTCTCACGTGCACATTGCCCACCCAACGTTCTTGCGCACTGGTGCATGCTACGTATACACGAATAACTTAATCGCGCGAATTTGATCTTCGCCTCTGTCTTTCTTTTATAAAACGCTTCTTCCGTGTAAACAAGCATTTGAGCTTGTTTTGTTTAACATTTATTCAATAAAACACGTAGTCTTTTATCGAATTAATTTTCTTATTAAAATTTGTAAAATTTGTAAAATTTGTAAAATTTGTAAAAGATGTCTTTACGTATAGTTTTATTAATATCATTTCATATCCAATTACTAATTTAAAAAACTTCAATACATTCACATAAAGATACGTAACGTTGAATAGATATTAGTATACATGTATAACTCGAGATGTTGTAATAAAGATTATGGATTTATAATTAAAAAGATATTTAATTCTTTTACATGATACAACTATTCAAAAATAAAAATGACCAAGAGTATACGTATTAATTTAATTGTTAATAACGTCTATATGAATTTATTTATTTATAAATAGCATAAAAAAGATACAATTTAATTCTCTTAGATGACTAGAAAATTACTTTATAGTTTAAGGAAGATTCGTTTTACTCGACAAAGATCTACATATAGTTACTTTCGGGCAACATCTGCTGCTAATTACTGCTCATCTAATAATCACCTTCCTTCAAAGCACGTAGTTCATCTTTTCGGTTACTCTCTGTTCCAAATTCAAAAATTTTTTTAACGAATTTTTTTACATATATAAAAATTTTAAATTTCCTTCTTTGCATTTTTCTTTCCCAAATATTTTATTAATATTTTCATAATTAATAAAATTATAAATGCTTTTTTCTAATATTAATTAATTCGAATAGATTCGCCGATACGATTAAAAAAGTCGTAATCTATGTTCCATATCTGCAATCGTTGACAATTTCCATTCCACGCAAGAGACAAACGAGGCTCTAACGCCTCGCGATCGCGAGTAGAAGCGGGTAAGGATGAAAAAGTTCACTTCGCGAGAAGATCGGGTATATCGGGTATATCAATCGTTAAGTTGTCTTCGAATTTGAGAGATAACATGGGTTACCCTGGCGACGTTCAAAGAAAGTATCCGACCTGCTTTCGCCGGCTGGATCGATGGTACCGAACTTGTCGTCGACTACGTATATAGTCGGACTACAGACTCGTTTATCCCTGCCAAGGACATTCAGACGTCCATTTACATGGTAACACGGCACGACGTCGACGTCGTGTAACTGCGCGAGTTTCCATCCGGCCACCCGACAAAAGGTTATTAGATCCTGACGACCCCGCTCTCTCGTGGCTCGCTTACACGCGACGTTATGGCTTCTCCTCGGTCGACCCGTCGAAACAAAGTTCTGGCGTGTACTTGGAGACTTGGAGACGCAACTATCGTCAGGCTCGCGTCATCGGGAGGAATCCCGCAGCACGTCGTCGCCAGCCAGCGCACCGACATGCCGGAAGTTATCGGAGAAACTCGGAGTATAAATAGAGTATACAATACATAGAGCAAGGTTTACGTCTTACAATGTTAGAACAAAGGATTTCTCGACAGCCTCGAAGCTTATAATAAGAATACTTGACGCAAAAACAAAAGCACGCGCACCTGCATTCTGATTTCTTTTTTTCACGAGGACATTACTTGAAAATTATACATTTGCAAGCTTGAGAATTTAGAACAAAATTAATACCTTACGAAATGTATTATCAATAATTTACATATCACAATTAATTCATTTCCAATTTTAAATAGAGAAAGATTTATAGCGATTAATATCTAATATTAATACAAAATGTATTATCATTAATTTACATATCACAATTAATTTTTTCCCAATTTTAATTTTAATAGAGAAAGATTTACTGAATTTTTTCTCTATTCCCTCTTACAAATTGCAGTAATGCTACACGTGCTTACTACGTTGCATTTCCGATATATGCAAAGCGCGAAACTCATCCAGCATCGCGATGCTCCTCGTACAATTCTTTATCTCTCAGACTCGGAAATATCAATGGCACAATAACTGCGTAAATTGCTCCCATCTACAAGTACGTGAGAAACTATTACAGTGCGCGTACGCATATTCACATGTGTAAGTATGTACAATCCATACATACATATATGCGTGAGCACGTAACCGAAAGCTGATCAAGACGTTCGGGTACCGTACATTACGGATGAATATCCCGTTCGCAACGCTCTAATTTGAGGGATCGGATGTAATGTCTCATAATCGATGACAAAGTACGTATTCGTAGTTGTTACCGGTGACGAATCGCTTATTGCCGAAACAATATCGTACCGTTACCTCCCGGTAAATCATCGCTCCAAAGTGATTGCTCTCCCCGGAAATTCTAATTATCTCTGACGTTCCCGAGGCTTTCACGGTGTGACGTACAAGAGATGATATCTGCTTCCCTCGAAGTTCATGGCAAAACTTTGTTTTCGCCGGATCGCCTAAGGACCCGTAAGCTTTCTCGTAACCGGCCCCGCGAGCGAAATCGTCAGGATCTAATAATCTTTTGTTCAGAGGCCGCTGGCGGCTCTACATGAGCCACTCTTACACTGCAAATAGTCACTTTATTGTGATTCGCTCAGACTTGGTGAACCAGACTCTGTGCAACCAAGTGAAGTTATCGAACTTCTTGTGTAACTGAATTACATCTGCAATTTTAGTTCGCCGGCTTATTTATATTTTAAATGGGATGTAAATAGGGTAAAACAGTGTTTCCTTACATAGCGATTTATTTACATTGGCAACAAAAGAGCAACACAAAACTGACAAGAGAATTCATATACTTATTCGTCGATCTTTTTAAGCTACTAATCTTTTTCTGAATAGCATTAAGTCGTTGGCTGGAATCTAACTATAAGATATATGTCATTCATTAAGAAATTAAAATAAATAAACCATAATTGTTGTTAAATTAATTTAAAAATTTTTTAATGATAATCCATAGAAGACGGTTGCATTTAAATAATAATACTACCGCCAATATAATTGTTTGTAGTGGTAGTTGGCTGTTAAGATTCAATTTAAACATTCAATCTGCGTCGATGTTTTACGATCTAAATCGATCTACTTTCATCGCTGCTTTCGTGAGTCAATTTTATCCTTGTCTATTTATCTCTATCATATCACTTATACAGCATTATTTATTTATAACCTATCAGTAATTCCGCAAGCGTAGAGAATGAGATATAGGGACACGTAAACGTTCATCTATGAAACAGGTACCTGTGGTATATACGAGGAGGCTATATCGGTTTAGTACGGCCAGGTTATAAACTATTCTCCATGATATTGCTTCTCTATATCCTGTTTAGATTCACCTACTCGTTATAAATCGTTGTTTCCACTTGCACTTGATTTTAACTTTTCTCCACTTTAATCCAACAGTGTAATTATCGTGTTATGCTAAATATGGTATTATCGTAACTGCAAGAGATGATTATTAATATAAAATTCGCATGGATGTAATGTACTACGATAGAAAATTAAAATGTTAATATACTATCATTAAAAAAGTTTTCGCAAATAGCGAAAAATCTTGTGCTTTAAAATAATATTGTTAAAATATGTAAAATATTTAATCACATTATACAAATATCTGCGCGAGATATTGCTGGTCGTATCAATTTTTTTACGACGCTCGTATTCTCGTATGCTGCGAAAGAAAAATACATAAATGTATATCACGGTCTTAAGAAGCGGCTTGATCTTAAATTACGATTAAGGCAATTAAGCGGTGTTGGATATCACGGATGGATAGATTACATTTCATAGGATAGCGAAAGAGAGGTGAAATGATTTCAACAGTCTCATAAGGGAACTTATGCAAACGCGGCGCCGCGCCGCTCTGCATTCGGGTTAATGAAGTGGAAGTCTTGGGAGCTAAAGTTTCCTCGCTAACGGCCTAATCAGCTCGCGATCATATCGCGGTGAATTTTCCCGTCGTATAACGCGTTCCGCTTCTGCCCATGCCTCTGCCAAATTGGGATGCGCGCGCTCCTCCGTAAACAGTATCTATCGTGGCGATAAATCGGCGCGACTCCTCGGCGACGCGGAGCGACGGAGAGCGAGAATCTCTCGGACGGTTAACTCGTACGGCTTATCGCGGTGCGTGAGCACCCGCCCCTGTCACACACCTCGGGTCGTTCCGGGTATGCTCGCCCTCGGGGGTGTTAGGAACGGGTTTTAATGGAAAAAGCGTATCTGCACAACAGGCGTCTACGACGAGCAGTCCCGACATAGTTTTCCTATCCTTTTTATTTCTCTCCCCACGTTCCGGACCATCTAGACCGGGCTATAAAACGCTGCCCCGTCCCATCCCATCCTCTCGTCTCTCTTCCCTTTCCGTCCCCTTTCGCTCTTTTCCAACCGATTCTCGTGCACGTCCACGTCCACGTCCACGTCCACGTCCTCTCTATCTCGCTCTGCCCTTCTCTCCGTTTTCTCTCCCTCAGTCGTACATCTCTAGTACAAACGTGCCGTTTCACAGTGACGTTAGTATCCTCCTCTCTGTTTAACTCTTCGTGCAGCATCCGCGCACCAGTGCGCGCGCGCGCGCGCACACACACGCTTCATCTCTTTCCTTCCCCCGGTGTCCTTAGCCTCCGACCATTTCACACGGGAGTCGTAAAGTCCGAAGCGCAAATAGCGAGATATTCGAGGCATGTACGCGAAACGGGGCCTCTTGGTAGCGTGCTTTTGCCGCTCAACTGATATTCGTAGTTAACCGCGAAACTGGGACGGGCGTTTCTCATTCTTCACCGGCTGCGCTGCAAAGCGATAAAATCGTCTGAATAAAAAAGATTACGATCGAGCGTATGCGTATTATCGTCCTGATGGAGCATTGCATTTCCGACATTGCTATCTCCACTGGAATTGAAGTTTTTTTTGCGCCAGTCCGAGAGCAAGCGGACGATGAGATGGAGGAATCACGCGATGGAACGCAAATTGTCGACGGTGTCTCTGCACTTGTGCGAAAATCGACTTGCTGCGTTAAAATCAGCTCTGTCGGAAAGTCGAGAAAACCGAGAAAGCTCAGAGAATTTTTTCATTGGATGAATCACTAGCCAAAAAAGAGAAATTATAGCAGATTTACGCCATTAGAATATTTTTAATTTAACGGTATTTTTAGAAGATCCATATTGAATAAATATGTTTATTTATATTGTTTAATTTTATTATAATAAACTATTATTAATATGTTGCTAAGAATTTTATAACCAATTATTTCATTATACGTTACATTAAAAAGCAAGTAGCATTTACTTGTCAGCTGAATAGATTAATTTTTCGTCTTCCTGTAGCTAATATTGTGATTTTCATAAAGTTGATTCCATTAATTCTCCCCTGCTGTATAAATTATGTGAAATTTCGAAGAGAGATCCTGCCTGAGGATAAGATTATTGGTATGATGAGTTAATGAGCCGATAAGTCGAGTAACCGAGTAGTGGAACGTATCGTGATCAAGCTAATAATGATAAAATAATATTATAACATTATTATGGCAAATAATATCAAATGCAGTTGAAACATCAAAGAATTAATTACTTATTAAATGCAATTATCTTTTTAAAATTTCTAACAATATCTTTCTAATAATAATATTTCTTAATTTGGTAAACAATTAAAAAATGTGAGCATGTTTTAAAAAATTAATCCGTGAGTGCGCGCGTGTGTGTAATTTCATATTCGTTGAATCTTCTTATCACAATTATTATTGTGATAAGTAATTTCTTCTAACAAGTACCGATATTTCTTTCTAACAAGTTTTGTAAAACAATTTATGCAAAGGCTATTTTAGCGCAATTAATAACACATATCATGCTTAATATTTTAGTTTTCTGTCTTGACATGCACTAAACATACAGCGACTGCCTAAAGGCACGTGCCATTCCATGTTTGCTTTGTCTTGTTGTCATAGTTGGCTGGCTGTGTAACAATTTTCGTGGTTGTATTTCGTGTTACATCCACACGTCCAGAGTTTGCCACGCGCCTTTGTGACGCATTCAGTGGATCGCCGTGTTCTCGCCTTTGCCTGGAATACAGTACTTTACCGCGAAATCCACAAAATAATGTGACATCTAGCGAGCTCGTTTCTTAGATGTTTCTCCGTGAAGAAATGTCTATCATTTTGGTTGTTGAAAATGTTGAAACTCGACACATTGGAAGCTTCGAGCGAATGCTCGTTAACTTTAAAGAGATATCGCGTTACATTTCGTCGAGTCAAGCGTCTACAAGTGGATGAATGCGGAATGATTGTTCGCAGTTGATTTGGATGTCTCTTGCAAATTGGAAGAGAAATGGTGGGTCTCGAAATGTAAAGCAACGGGAGACGGGAGTAAATAAACTGGAATACTAATGATCACTGAGAAGATATACAGAACAGCAGGAGAAATAAGATTATGTAACAAAAGGGGAGTAAATAATATTATAAGATATTAATTTATGTTTCTAATATTCTATAACCTTTCAATATCAATATCAATAATTGTCGATAACTAACAATACAATCTGTACAATGTAAGTAATACATGAAGAATGCAAAAAGTAATCATTTTTATATACATATATACATATAGGTATAAATATTAAGTACATTATGGTGTGTGAAATAAAAAATAATAAATGAATTTTGCATATACTTTTATACATTTTCGCCAACTTTTTAATACGTAATTTGGTACATAGTCACTTTTTATAACAATTTTTATAAAATTTTACATACAACTGCAGCATTCAATGCTTTCTCTCTTTTTCATAAAGAGGAGTGCAACAAGCGCTGAAATTTTCAGTGCGACAGAAACTTTTTAGGAAGATGTGCCACCAGTGGCCAGTTACCCTTAATTTGGAACAATGCCAGTGCACAGTTATTAAAAGTTGGCGGACTGTACTGTAGCAGTTAAATATTCAATTTCCATAATCTTACAGTCCAATACCGATTTCACTGCCGGAAACGGTTGGAAAATAGCAACGATTGTGTCAGTCGTATGTAAAGTGCGCTTTGTTCGCAACGTAGTCACTCAAGAAGAACTAAAAAAATAGTCGGATAAAATTTCTTGACAAACGCTAAAGGCCAAAAAGAGAAAAATTCGTGCGTATTGTTTGTTGCAAAGTACTAAAAGTTCCTGTAATTTGCATTAATTTACCTTCTGTGCCGCGTTTTTCTTTTTTATTTATCGGTAATATATTTGTTTGATTGAAACCCTTTGAACAAAAGTTAACTTTTAAAGCAAGTAATAAAACTACCCTTCAAAAACAAAAGTAAATTGTTTGTAAAGGAATTGCGAAACATAGTTCGTATTCAATAGGCCGTTTGTGAGCACTTTCCTTGAAACGATCGCAATTATAGCAGATGATAGGTATTTTATATTTAATTTTTTTTTTCAAAAGAAGATTAAGCTGTTCATATTTTATCCAAAGCCTTATTATTTATATATTCCCGTGATACCACTTGTACCATTTAATTCCATGAGAATCTTTGCGATTTAATTACACCAGCATTCCCGAGAAACTTTATACTTTGCTTTCTGTTTGTTCTTTGTACATTAATGAATTAGTAGAGAAATAATATGCCAAAAAAATAATAAATCTCTTTGTTTATAAAGCTTTGTAAATATCATATCGCGTTCAATGTTTTTAATATTAATTAATATCTTGAAAATAATTAAACTAAACTTTCTCTTCCATGTATTGCCTACACATGTTTCTGTACAATAATATTCTTACGTATGAAACTGCTTAACGAGTCCATTCCACAAAATATTCTCAAAGCATGCGCGTTTAGCAGTAAAATTTCTCTACAGATCTTTTTACCTTTTATCCTTTTATTTTATCCTTTTTTTTTTATCTTCTCACTCGTGCAATTAATGGTACAACTTGGTTGTTTTATTTAGTGAAAGAATGAAGAGAATTGATGGATCGCACGTTGTAAAGTCCTTTGGTGAATGTAGGAATTCTGAACGATGTTAATGCTTCCAATTGTACAAAGAATCGACGGGTTTCCATGCATTCGATTGTTACATAGCGTATGAGCGCAAAGGGTTAAAAGAAAAAACGCTGTGGAGCCAACTACGACAGATACGTGAATAATACATGGGAGCTTTACCTGGATTTTGATGTCCGCGTTTACTTTTCCCCGGCCTTAATTCGCCATCCTGTGTTTTTCGAATACGGTTGCCTGACGAAACGGTGTCGGAGGTACCGCTTGACGGAGTTCCTTGAAGCCCCTTAGTTACTTATCGTTGGCGAAAAAGGAGCATTCTTGATAAAAGATTCCCAGCTGTCGGGATAAAGAAGACGTGGATCTGAAGAAGCAAAGGGATTTCTCAGAGAATCCGGTCGTTTCCACGACTGTGTCAAGATGTCCTCAAAGGTGGAGATTGGAACAAAGGAAACCTCTCAAACCGATCGTTTCTAAAGGTGTTACAACATCACTTTTGTAAGAAATTTCTACGTTGCGGCATTTATATGCAAAAAATATAAAATAAATCTCGAATTGTCGATTTGTAATCGTGTGAAAGAATATTATTAGTATATCGCTCTTCATCATATATTAACTACTAACATCAACTATTAAAATCATAAAAAATTATATAAATTTATTTTTTTTGTTTGATATGTTTGCAAAAAAGATGTATCCCAAAGTTTTAAACTAATAAGGCAGATTGTAAATTATAATAGCGTAGAATATAAAAAACGATAAAGTTTATGTGTCTATCATAAAACAGAATTAATATCATTCTATTAAAATGAAGAGATTAATAAAGACTTATCAGAGGGAGCATTTATTTTTTAGGATACGTTATGTACATGCAGCTCTACAAGCTCCGCCCAAAAGAGCAGGCCACCACTTCACTTCCTTTCAACATTTTTATTTAGTAAACATCGTAATATCATAGTATGTACAATAATATACCTATCTAATCTAACGATATCACTGCGATTACGGATTTCTTCTTTCTGCGTTCACTTTTTTTTCATCTTAACTCTCTTACGCTTGCGCTTAGCAAAATCGTCGATTAGGATCTACGGCTTCGTCGAGTTTCAGTCCGCCGCACTATCGTCGGAGCGCATTCTCGTCGACATTTAATTCACGATCTAGTTAATGATTAGTTTCTCTCGGCGCCTATCACCTGTCGCTATCGCGGAATTTCGCGCGCGCTTGTGTCCGCAGATAAAACGTGCGACGCGCAAATTGAACCTGGCATCGCGATGCGGGTGAGTCGAGAGAAAGAGAGAGAGAGAGAGAGAGAGAGAGACGAGCGACGCTCCGTAAAACTCTCCATTTTCTAATTGTCTTTCATACAAAGTGAAAATCACATTTCGTGTAATTCTGCAGATCCGCGCGATAAATTTTTTTTCTGGCCGTCTTCAGCAAGCGCGTATTCGAAGATACAAACGAATAACTGCGGATTGCCGTCAGAATTCACAAGAGCGTTTCCAGTACTTGAAAAAAAAAAAAAAGATAAAGATTGTATCCGTCAATGCCAAGAGAAAGATAGCTTGGAAGTGAAGACGCAGGAAAGAAAACGATCGCGTTGACTACGCGCGAAGTTTCCCACCGAGTTCGGGAGATCAGGATGAGGATGTGGGAGAGGGCTCGCGGACAACCACGGACTTCGAATTGGATTCCGATCGCGCCTGGAATTCAATTCTCGACTCGGTCGGCCACGTGGAATGAACAAAATTCGAATTCGTTTCATCTTTCCGAATTCGGGCGTCGAGCGGGCAACGTGCCGCGTTTACCTCATTTCGCGGAGACGGGAATTCGGAACGTGTCCGCTTCTATTTTACGCATTACAGAAGGTGTCCCGCCGACTGTTCTATTCACTACAAATTCTTCAGCCAGCACGGAATCGATCTTTTCTGTCAGTGAAATCTCACGACACGTACAGAGATTTTGAGAAATTGATGATTTAAACATCAAAAATGATCGACAAATTGAGATTTAGAAAAGAAAACAGATGATGAAATTAGATTTTTAATTTCAGTAAACTCTCTTTTGATAAGAAAACAATCTTTCCACGTTGATTTTAAAAACTGCAATTATAACCACAAATAAGCATCTTGGATAATTACAAAAAATTAAAGGAAGACATTGTTATTAAAAATGATTTTGCTGTGCTATTTGATAATGAGCAACTTTAGCTCCAGTTCCTTTCATTTTCATTTGTGGATTAACTTTTACGCGACGCCACGCGATGCCTGGTACGATATTCGGTCACGACAGTCGGTCGCGGTCGACGGGATTTCGCTCGCGTGTATACATGCCTTGTAATAAAATGGTGTTTCATCCAATAATTCGTATTATTAGGAAGTAGTATTATAGGGAGGAAGAGAGAGACAGAGAGAGAGAGAGAAAGAGAGACGTAGGTGATCCGAGCTTGGTGCTATTGCAGTTGCCAGCGGTTTCGCTCGAATCGGACAATAATTGCACCCGAGTTTGGAAGATGATGAATGCCGCGTAATGGTTTGCGTGAAATCGCATTGATTTTGGATCCGCCCTGAATGTTTAGCCCGACTATTCGTTGCCCTAAAGGAATCAAAGTTATATTGTAAAGAAATAGAATATTATCACAAATTATCGAAGCCATCGAGAAAAATATCAATTAACTATTAGTCCTAAATTTGATAAGATTTCTTTGTACAACAAAATTGCCAAATTTTTAAACATCACAAATATTTTAGACAAGGTTTTGTGTTCATTTATTGTAACAAAGAAAATAGAATCAATATTAATATTATTTGTAAGAGCTACTTAATCACAGCCAATATTTTTAATTTCAATTCATATTAGTGTATTTTTAAATTTATAACTTTTTTTCAGAACCAAATATATACATATGCATATATACAAAACATTAAACAATAATAACGAATAACTTTATATATAAGCTATTAATTATTGTCTTTCAATTAATCTTCATTAGATAGATCAGCTTTTCTGATCAAATACGATTTCAAGCGAACATTCATTAGCAAAACAATGTTGGTTTAAATAGCGCTACTGTATTGAATGAATTGTAATGAGATATCAACATTTAACATAACACTGAATTTCAAAGGCTGCATTTATTTTAGTTCGCGTAAATGCAATTTGAAATTAGAACAGTGTAATGTATTTACTTAATTTTCAGATCACTCGCGGTATATTGATTTTGTTATATGTATAGCGGAAATACCAATAATCGTAAAATCCCAAAACGCAAGGTTAAATAATTTATTTGCAGTCTGCCACGTTAATAATTTATAATCTATATCATTTGTACCTTGATATTTTGTTTTATGAAAATTTGCAAAACCGATTGAAGAATTCTTGTTATGCGCATTTGTGAAAATCTCGCATTTAATTGGAACAGCCGGAGTCATCGATATGCTTCCCGACGTCCGCCCGGTAACGGGAAAATCGATGCGGCACGCATTGCGGACTTGGTTCCGCGACTCAACGGCGCGCTTCCTATCTCTTATACCTAGTTTCCGCCGAAAAGAAAGAAAAATGCCTGCAAACTTTTGTTTCGGCCTCGACGCTCATACCCGCCCGCGCAATTATTTTTCTCCCAACTTCTCATTGTCTTCGGGGGCCGTATATTCTACCGCCGAACCACACGTGTAAGCGGGACTATAGCAAGTTCGCCCCTCGAGAGAACTTCCGAAATATTATCTTTCTCACTCGTGCACTTCTCTCAGAATTATGTGCTCCTTCTGTAGTCACATAGCAAGGCGCCAATGTGTGGCTTGAGATTTCTCTATGAGCCCTATTCTACTCTCTCTTTAGCGATCCTTCTTTTTTTTGTTTTTTTTTAATATGATGCATTCAAGGGGAATATTGTGTCAAGAAAATATACAAATAACTTGAAAAATTGCGGACGCATAAAAAAATTACAGCAACATTATTAATCGTGATTATCGTAAATAAACATATCCATTGTAAAAGTTTGTAAGATTTCACGAAAAATCTTTCTTGTTAGGATAATTTCGGTAAGTTGACTATTTTGGCGACGTGAATAGAACAGAATAAAAGAAAGATTTTTCGCTTATATCAAACGAAGACACAAAGTATAGGTACGTATATGTTAAAGAAAAGAGAACTGACCTCAATACACATTTCAGTTGTTCTAAAAACGCTCATTGTGAAATCTTTTGAAAACTTCTCGTAATTTAATTGTACAAAAATGAAGAAAAATTTTAGCGGTTTTAGGAAAACTTGTTTGTTATAAAATTATAAGAAATAGATAAAAGAGTACACGTGCGTCTATTACGATCCTACTTTTCTGGACGGCCATGGCAATGCGTATCTCTCTGCCTTTCTTTATTGCTTCTCTCTCGACTCATCGCGTTACTTAAATCGCTTCTGACATGCGACTATCCGTGTCGCTCCAGGAAGTTCTATTGGGCCAGGCGGGGGCATGGCAACCCACCTCGCCAACACATCAGGGTCGCGTAGAAACGCGAAGATGCAAGCGACTTGGTTTCATCGTGCGCGAATGGCCCGAGCGATACTTTCGATACTGCCCGATCGCACTGGCCGGGCAACTGACGATTTCTCCTATCGGCTTTTCCAAGTGATCCTCACGACTTCGACGTTTCTGCCGATGTTAGCAAAGTAAATGCATTGACAAATAAATGAGCCACATATTTTATCTACGTGCTCTTTCACTCGTGTGCTGTGCCTTTCCAATATGTGATTGCTTGATATACTTGCCTATCTATAACCGAGAATAAATCAAATAATGCTCGATATATTTGGACATTCGAATGAAGTACACATAAAATATATATGTACATATATATATATATATATATATATATATATATGTATATATACTTC
>VBVQ01004730.1:0-13834 GCA_011636635.1 Tetramorium simillimum | reverse complement strand
ATAATATTGAGAGTGAAGTTTATAAAAGCAATTAAACCGTAGTATATTACAACATCAGAAACTCGCGGAAAAATATATTTCATTAATGTTCCTTAAAATCTCACGTTCTTGCCCCTTGTAAACAAAATCATAAAATATATATATTTTTTAATTAGATACTTATCCAAAAATATATCTAATAATTAGAAGAACTAACTCCATAAAGATTCAGGCTTAAAGTAACTACTGAAATTATTATCAAGATGAAACGCGATCGTTGAAAGCCAGAGAAGAAAAGTATGGTGGACCTTTAAGAAACAGAGAATGTTATTACATTTGTATTGTTTATATAATTGTTACTAGATAATTACTAACTTTATAGCTTTACGATGGATATCTACGGCGTGAATTAGGTTTTTGTACATTATAATCTCGGTGTCCAAACTAACATTTTTCAGTCTATTTATTGCTATTGCCTTTTCAATGCGGTAACTATAAAAAATGTCATTATTGTGATTATATATCTAATATTGTATATCTAATTTATCAAAAATAATGTTATTTCTAAATTATTTTGCCAACCATCTGTATAATATTGATTCTTATTTTATTATCGAATCAGATCTAGTTTCGATAGTAAAATATATTTCTAAAGATAAATTACTGTATTTCAGAACAAAATTCGTATTTTTTTACGAAAAAATTTTTTATTTTAGTAGAAAACAAAATTTTCCTATAATATGAAATAATGTATATAAGCAAAATTTAATTTTATACCCAATAATAATAAACAATAATTTCGCTACAGAAGCTAATTTTCTTTCGCTTATGTTAATTTACTCTAAATGACAACGAATAAAATGATGTGTATACCAATCATTTCTATATTTGTTTTATATTTCTTCACCTGGCGATTTTAAACATTCCACAAGCATGTTTAATGTATACTACGCATATCGACATTGTTGATACCACTATTATCCCTCCTATGATTACTGCTGAGCCCGCGTGTAGGATAATTAGATAGAAATAATTTTCTCGGCCGATGAAGAACTTAGGTACAAGCAGCTGCAGTATGCGACTTAGTTGATACTTATTTATGCACATGACAACATCATAAATGTACAGTACAAATGGTATTAAAATCATAGCGATTATGTTCGTCACATGTAACACTAAAGACGTTTAAAAAAAATAATTATACAAATCGTTATTTGTCATTTTTGAAAAATAATATCGTTATACATTTCGAAACTCATTGCCCTTTCACCGCTTTGCTAGTGAGCAAGGAGACTTAATATAAAGTACTGGACGTCTTGTTTTTTAATAAATATAAATCCTTTTGCAATTTTAATGTACAAATTGCAGTAAAGCACATACTACTATGGAAGAATTTATTTTTATTAAATATAAATTTATTTCTATGTGCTTCTCATTATGTAATAATTTTCAAATTAAATTTTGCATTCTGTTAGAGTGTAATACCTTAGTGTTTTCATTAAATGCTCACTCAAATGGTTAATCAGGCTAATAACGTGTATTGATTTAATTTCTACCATAATTTATTTATAACATCTACTGGATGTCAATATATGTATAATCTCTTACATATAAGCATAGCCGTATAACGTCTCGAATTGACCCCACACTGCTTCATAATATCGATTTCTTTTTCGTCTTTTAATTCATTACAGATATGCTGAAGATACTCCAATGACCATTTCAGCTATTGTACCAAAAATAGTTTTCAATATTCAATTCATTGTAAATCTTACAAAAAATGTATACAAAACTAATGTGTCGGCAACTAATTTATCTAGTTAAATATTAAAAAATCAACTTACAGTTTGTCTGTTAATTCGAAAAGAATTGTATTCGATCACATACAAAGAAAAAAATAATGCGAAAGAGATAACCTTAAGGATAAGATCGATAGTACAATCTGCAGAAATAAATGCTGCAAGCTATAATTAATAAATCTTTTTAAAAAATAACATTAAGAAAGCTACTTCTTTATTTGATTAAGTACTGTAAAATATAAAGTAATCACTTGTTTTATTGTAGTATAACAGTACACACACACACACACACACACACACACACAAACAGATTCTAATAATTACAATAAAGTATAGATATTTAATTGCACTCTAAATATAATATATTAATAAAAATAAAATATAAATTTTTTTAAAATAACATTGCATGTCAGAACTGCCATAATAAGGAATGCAATTAGAAATATTTGAACCTACTTGATACCCAACATTACTAATCAGAATACTAAAGCAAAAGATGATCTGAAGCTGAACTATTTTTGAATTCTCATAAGGCCATAAACCAACCAACAATAAAATAATTCGATTCAAATTGAAATGCTGGGTCACGATACAGATCATCACTCTGTGAGAAACTTCGCGTATTTGACAGCGACACAGTCGGCAAGGAACGTCGTATCCCCTCTTTGTCAAGGAATCAGTCACACATACACACACACACACACAACACACGAACTATTTTAGAATTTCTTTCTCTTCTGCATAAATTTTAAATCGCCTAATTCAGCATAAACGTTACACTATACACTATAATCAAGAAATTGCTATTGTGAGATCGGAACGCTCGACGTTATAGCTCGGGCGATTAAACGATCGATCGATTTAACACGGCAGGGGGAAATTCAACGATGCTTACTTCCCATAAGAAAAATATTCGTGTGATATTTCTTGATTGAAATTTGCACAAACGTAGTTGTTCTTTTTTTATCGTGATAGCTTCATGCGAGTCGTGTACATTCGCGCAATAACGTTCTACTTTTAGAGCAATATCAATGCATCGCTCTTATACGTTGTTGTTACGTCAGTTATGTAATTACCATCAAAAACGTACAAAGTACTGTAAAATGTAGTTCTTTAAGCTCTTAATATATATGACACTTAAGTAAGCAAAAACTTTTCGGTCGAACATGCAAAGAATAAATTTATCTTATTTGCTGCACGTTATACGTTACATGTGTCTACCTATACGCCTTATAATAGCGTATCTCTTAAAATAAAAAGTAAATAAAAATTATTTTCGAGGCTGAAGAGCAACTGTGAATTTACAACTACTGAAATAGTGCAATGAACTAATGCAACAAAGAAATATCAGCGCTGTTAACAGTGCTCTACTTGCTTAGATGAAACGAAAACGCTCGAAGGCTTCACATTAAGATTAATATTAGTCCAAGGTAAAAAATACTTCATATTTCATAGGTATAAACGATTTAATATAAAAATCAACTAATACTTTTTTCTACTTACGTTATGAACCGTACGCTTTACAATTCAGAAAGGAAGAAACATTATTTCTTCAATAATCTTATATAATAATCATATAGAGGCAAAAAAATATGTTTCTAAACTCACCTTCTGTATTGCAGAATGCAGTACATTGTCAGATAAACTTTCGCGTCAGTTTTGCATGGAACACACAACAGTAAAATAGGATATCGAGGCCTTCATCAGCTAGAATAAAAAGTATTCTAACATCGTGTTTTAATGCTACGTAGCTACGTAAAATATGCAGGGTATGCAAAAAGTGGCAATATTATAGGGTACTATTCGTACAGCTTTTTTTATAAGGCATATAAATACATTTTACATAACATAAGACATATACTGATTTTTTACCGTGGCAAACAATTCTAGAGAGGATACAAATATAATGCCACATTTAAGGTTAATAGGTTTGCTACCTCTTTGCAAGAGGAACAATATCAGCTTTTGTACGTGTAATGGTGCTACATACCACCGAATATTGTACCTACAAAATAATAGTTAGGAAACGAAATGATAATTGAAGATGCAATAATAATCATTATCATGTGTTAACATGATTTATAAATCTTCAGCTTCATTATATACAAAAATTCGTAATAGATTTATATATATTTTTTTGAGATCATATATGTTGAGATCTTACGCGGTAGAAAAGATGTAGGCATTATGATCCATAAATTCTTGCCCAGTATAATTTATTAGGAATAAATATATGAAAATACAAAGTACTATTAAAGAATGCATTAACAATTCCTCTATATCGTCTCCAAGAGACATAGCTTGAGAAATCTAAAATACAATATCAGAATTAATATCTGGTCTTACAATTCATCATTTAAGCACTTATCGAAAAATGCATCTAATAATATCAAATGAACTAACTCCATAAAGATTGAAGCTTAGAGTAACCACAGCAATTATTGTTGTCATGAAAAGAGATTTTTTAAAACCGGGAAAGAAACATGCAGTGAACCTGCAACGAGATAAGAATGTTATTATATATATTTCTATATTATTTATTATGAAGTAAATACTAACTTGATAGCTTTGTGATGAATATCTATAGCATGAATCATTTCTGTAAACATCACAGTCTCATTTCTCATGTTAACATTTTTCAGCGTATTTATCATCATTGCCTTCTCGATGCGATAACTATAATAAATTTCATTAACAGGATTATACTCGTACTGCGAGTATGTTCATTACTATAATTGTATAAAGAGAATAGAATTACTGACATTTTATGTTTATGAGGATATTTTATAATTAGTAGTATATTTTGTTGATTAATGTAAAAAGTACTTATGAAAAATTAATTCGTTAAAAATAATTCTGTTATCTATAAATTATTTCGTTAACCAAATGAATAACATTTTTATTTTGTCATCGAAACAAATTTAATCGCGACCGCAAAATTGTAAATTTTTTAAAGATAGATTATTATTCTTGAAAATGAAATTCATATTTAAGAAAATATCTTTCAAGTTTATTAATAAAATAGATTTTGCCGCAATGTAAAAAGAAGTTGCTGTGCAAATTTAGTTACTTCCAATAAATCCAAATATATAATCTTCAATGCATAATCTCCCTGTTATCAGACAATTTCCTTTTGTCCATGTCAATTTATTTCAAATAACAATAAAGAAGATTTATACTGTATTACTGTATAATCACAATTTTTATATTTCTTACATATATATTTCTTCACCTTGCAATTTTGAACATTCCACATGTGTATTTAACATATGCTAGAAACATTATTGCGCTTGCTACTAGCGTCGTTCCACCTATACAAATTGCTGCACCCGAATGTAAGATAATTAGATAGAAATAATTCTCTCGGCCAATGAAGTGCTTAGGTAAAAACATCTGTATTATATGTGTTAGATTATATTCGTTCACGTGCAGAAAAACGTCAAGAATATATAACACAAATGGCAGTGACAAAACAGCAAGTAAGTTGCACACGTTAAATGCTAAAAATATTTGAAAAATTAATATATAAAATGTTGTTTGTTAATAATTTTCTAAAAAATAGATCTCTGTGAACCTGGCACGCTCATCATTAAGAACAAATATACATATATGGCATAATGAAGGGCTAATTTAATTTATTACTGTACTCCAAAATTTATTTTCCTTCCTATTCGCAGGAAGGAAATAATATCAAAGATGCAGATGCTGACTTCACGTTACGACAACAGCTTTAATTACGAAAAATATTTAAGTTAGAATATGTGAATAGAAAAAATGAATTCGGAACTAGAATAAATTAGCAATTAATTAGCACTTACTTATACCATATACTTTATCAATGATAGAAGTGCCAAATTCATAGAAATAAAATAGTAACTACGATTCAAAGTTAATGCCCTTTACCACTTTGTCGCTGAGCATTAATATAGTCACAGTCTAATTGTAAAATGTACGGTACGTTATTATTTAAATACTTTTTACTTTTAATATGAATTAGAAAGAAGCAACACATCATTGCGAAGAAATATATTTTTATTATATATATATATATATATATATATACATATACATATATATGTGTGTATATTATTATATATTTTTTTATTTTATATATATATTATTTGTTATATATATATTTTTTTCTTCATATTTTTCATTTGTTTTTATTAGATTTATTTATTCAAATTTGCAGTCTGTTAAAAATACAACATTCGAATATTTTCTAATTAAATGCTCCTGTGGTTAACCAGGCTTATGTAATAATTCAATTCTTATTATACTCTATTCCACTTTATGGCATGTACAGAATGTCAGTTTATATTTTCTTACACATAAGTATAACCGCATAACGTTTTACGTAGTCTCCGTGCTTATTCATGATGTCTATTTCTTTTTCATCTTTTAGCTCATTACAGATACGCTGAAGTTGCTCCATTGAACATTTCATCTATTTACCAAAATGGTTTTCGGTATATTCGATTTATTGTAAATCTTGTAAAGAATTTGTGTTTACAAACTAATTTATAGAAAGTATTCATCTAATTAAATATATTTAACGGTCAACTTACAGTTTGTCTGTTAACTCGGAAAGAATTGTATTCGATCACATACACGGAAGAAAATAATGCAATTGAGAAAACTTTAAGAATAAGACGGAAAGTGCAGTCTGCAGAAACAAATACTACAAGCTATAATTAATAAAGGTTCTTAAAAAAATATTGTAATATTAAAAAGACTATAGTTCCTTATTTTAATTAATCCTTATTATAATTAAGTAAAATGAAAAATATAAAATATAATCAATTGCCTTGCCATATATGTAATAGTGTAACAAACAGATTTTAATTATTATCATATACATTATATATATATATATATATATATTTATTTATTTATTTGTATCATATATATTTTTAATAAGAATATATAATTATATATTTTTTAAATAGTATTGCATAAATAATTAACACAACGAGAAATATAATGGAAAGTATGGACTTACTTGATACACGACAAAGCTACTCAGAAGTCCAAGACAGCAGATTATCTGAAGTTGAACTAATTTCGAATATTTATAAGGCCATAAACCAATCGAGAGTAATATAATGCGAATGAAGCTGAAATGCCGAGCCACAATATTGATCATCACTGTGTGAGGAACTTATCGCAATTGACTGCGAAACAGTTGGCGAGGAATAGCGTATCCCCACTTTGCGAAGGAATCAATTACATATACACACACGTATACACAAAACGCATCACGTAGAATATATATTTTAGAATTTTTCTTCTACTGTATAAAATTTTAAATTGCTTAATTGAGCCTAAATGCTGTACACTATAATAAACAAATTGCTACTGTGAGATCGGAACGCTGGACGTTATAGCTCGGGCGAATAAATGACCGATCGATTTGACGCCGAGAGAAATTCAGCCGATGCTTACTTCCTATAAAAAAATATATATATTCGCGCGATACTTCTGGATTGAAATTTGCGCAAATATAGTTGTTTCTTCTTATCGCGGCAGTTTTATGTTCTTCCTTCCATTCGTGTGATGACGCTTTTTTTAAGAGCTACATTAATTTGTCAGTCTTACGTATTGTTGTTACGTCAGCTCGTAAAAATGTACAAAGTACTATGAAATATAATTTACTTAAGTTCTTTATATACGTGACATTTAAAGTATTCAAAGTGTTCAAAAACTTTCTGATTGTATGACATAAAAGAATAAATTTCTTTTAATTGGGGCATATGTCTACTTATACCCCTTATAATAGCATGTCCTTCAAAGTAGAAGTTTATTGTAAGACTAAACAATTGTGAATTTATGATTACTGAAAATAGTGCTACAAACTAACACAATGAAGAAAAATCAACGTTATTAACAGTGCCCTAGTTGCTTAAACGAAAAGAAAATGTTTGGAGCCTCTTCATCAAAATTATTATTATTCGAAGGTAAAAAATATTTAATATTTCGTAGGTATAATTGATTTAATATGAAAATCAATTAATATATTTTTCTATGTCGTAGTATATAGTATGCTTTTTATAGAAAGAAAAAAATATTACCTCTTCGATAATCTTATCTAACAATCACACAGAGGCAAACAAATTTGTTTCTAAACTTAACTTCTGTCATAAATCATAAAATGCTATCAATTATTAAATAATTAATTTTTTTGTCACTGTTGCATGGAATAAGGTAGTAAAATAGGATACTAATATTTCCGCTAGCTAGAATGAAATATTTATTGCTCTAATATTGCTAAAATATGTATACACAAAAAATGTACAAAAAGTATTAATAATATCTAAAAATATTATTAAGTCAAAAATATTAAGAGGTTCCGGTACTGTTCGTACATGCCTACACATCCGGTATGTACATGCTACACATGTATATACGTTATACTTAATATAGGACATACATATATTGATTAATACTGTAGCAAATAATTCTAGAAAGGTTACAAAAACATATAATGCCAAACCTAAAGCTAATAGATTTACTACCTAGAAGAACAATATTAGATTTCGTAATGGTATATGTATACATTGTACCTATATAAAATAATTAATAGAAAACAAAATGACTAGAGATGCAATAGCAATCATTATTACGTGTCAATATAAAATTTTATCTTCAATATACAAACATTCGTAAAAGATGTTTTAAAATATATTTTTAACTACATATATGGCTAATGCGGTAAAAAATGTAGGCATTACGATACATGAATTCTTGGCCAGCATAATTAGTTAAAAATAAATATACAAAAATAGCAACTGCGTTATAAAGTACATTATTGTTATTTTTACATTACAAAAATTCATCTATCGTCTTTAAGCAAAATAAAGTTTCAAAAATATAAAATATAATATCAGGATTTATGTTTTGTTTTACAATTAATCATTTTATCAAAACAAAATTATACAAATTTCTTTTCAATTTAAACATTATTTACCTAAAAATATATCTAATGATGTCGGATAAATTAATTCCATAAAAATTGAGGTTTAGAGTAATTACAGTAATTATTAATTATTAATACAAATTAAAACAGAGCGATTGTTGAATATTGAAACAGATACACGCGGTGTATCTTCAACAAGAGAATGTTATTACATGTATTTGTATCATTTATTATTAAATAAACCCTAACTTGATAGCTTTGTGATGAATATCTATAGCATGAATTATTTCTGTGTGCATTATAATCTCATGTTTTATGCTAACATTTTTAAATGTATTTATCCTCATTGTCTTCTCGATATACAGTAGCTATAGTGAATTTTAATAATGGGATTATATTCGGGATTATATACTAAAACTATGTTCATTACTATAATTGTATAACAAAAAATCGATTTTTTGACATTTTATGTTTATATAAGGTAGGTTTTATTAATACAGTAGATTTCATCGATTGTTATAAAAAAGGTTTATAAAATATTAATTTGCTAAAAATAATTCTGTTGTTTGTAAATTATTTCGCAATCAATTGAACATTAATTTTTATTTTATCACTGAAACACATTTAGTCGCAACTACAAAATGTATTTTCTAAAGAAAAATTATCGACCTTCAAAATAAAACTTATATTTAATAAACAATCTTACAATTTTATTAATAAAACAGATTTTGTCACAACGCAGAATATAAACAAAATTTAATCGTTTTTCAGTCCATAAGCTTGCTACATCAGATAAATTCTTTTATACATTTATTTCAAGTAACAATAAAGAAAACTGTGCATAATCGCAATTTTTATATTTGTTCTTACATATACTTCTTTGCCTGGTGATTCTGAACATTCTACATGCATGTTTAAGATATATTATAATCAGCCTGCTACTTACAATTAGCGTTACCGTCGTTCCTCCTACACAAATTGCTGCGCTCGAATGTAAGATAATTAGAAATCATTTTTTCGACGAACGAAATTCTTAGGTAATAGAAATAAACATTTATATCACGCGTATTGGATTATAATCATTCCTTAGCGAAACAACGTCAAAAATCAGTGACAATATCAGTGACAGTAAGAAAAGAGCAATTAAGTTGTTCACGTTAAACACTATAAATATTTAAAAAAGTAATGATATAAAGTGTAGTTGTTAATTTTCTAAAAAAAAGATCTCTATGAACTTGGCACGCTCATCGTTAAAAACAAATATATATAAACAAGTATAAGATAATTAAATGCTAATTTAATTTATTACTCTAGTCCCAAATTTATTCTCCATTCCATTCGCAGAAAATTAATATTAAAGATGCAGATGCTGACTTCACATTACGACAACATCTTTAATTGCGAAAAATATTTGAGACAGAATACATGAATACGAAAAATAAATTCAGAACTAGAACTAGAATAAATTAGCAATTAATTAACGCTTACTTATGCATACATATATTTTACCTCGTTTTGATAATGGAAATGTCAAATTTCACAGAAGTAAAAAATGATATCATACAATATTTTGAATTTTATTGCCTTTTTAGCACTTTTTTTCTGAGCATTAATGTAGAACACTGATTGTAAAATATACAATTTTAAATTACTTAAATTTATCTATTCTTAATATAATTAGAATAAAGCGTATATAACATTGCAAGAAATAAAATTTTTTATATACATATTTACATATACATATTCCACTTATTTTTTATTAAATATTTTTAATATAATACATATATACATATGTATATTCCATTTGTTTTTTATTAAATATATATATTTTTAACTAATATTTATAGTCTATTAAAAAAAACAACACCCGAATATTTTCTGATTAAATGCTAATTTAGTTAACCAAACTAATGTAATAATTCAATTCTTTGGCCTGTTCTGCAATAAGTCATAGTCGTAAAGATGTAAGCAAATTGATCAATCATAGTCAAGCGTTCTTGCTACGTTGTGAGAATGCTTGACTGTGATTGATCTAATTATGCTTACGACTTTATGACTACGATTTATTGTAAAACGAGTCTTATTGGAATTTATTGCGCTCTACGACATATATAGAACCTCGGTATATGTTTTCTTATATAACTGTACATTTCGCAATTTTCCCCATACTTTTTCATGATATCGATATTTTTTCTCGTCTTTTAGCTCATTACAGATACGCTGGAGTTGTTCCAATGAGCATTTCATCTATTGTATCAAAACTAGTTTTCGACATGGAATCATTATAAATCTCGGAAAGAATTTCTATATACAAACTAATTTATCAAAAATATTTATCTAATTAAATACATTTAACGATCAACTTATAGTTTGCTTGTTAGCTCGGAAAGAATTGTATTCGATCACATACACGGAAGAAAATAACGTAGTAGAGAAAACTTTAAGGATAAGCTCGACAATGCAGTATGCAGAAACAACTACTGAAAGCTATAATTAATAAAGTTTCTTAAAAAATAATATTAAAAGGACTCTTTATTTAATTAAGTAAAATAAAAATGATGAAATAATTGCTTTACCACGTTACATAATAAAGTGTAATAAACAGGTTTTAATTATTATAATACAATATACGTATTCACTTGTGTTACATATTACTAATAAAAAGATATAATTATATTTTGAAAAGTAACGTTGCATGAATAATTACCATAACAAAATACGATTTAAAATGTGTGGATATACTTGATACTCGATACCGCTAATTACAACATCAAGACACAATATTATCTGAAATTGAACTAATTTCGTTCAAAAACCAATCGAGAGTAAAATAATTCAATTGAAGCTGAAATGCCGGATTACGATATAGATCATCATTCTGCAAGAAACTTATCGCATTTGCTTGCGAAAAAGTTGGTGAGTAATAGCGTATTCCCTTTTTATGAAGAATCGATGAAGTATTTCAGAAACTTTTACTTCCCTTATATAAATTCTAACATAAAATTGCTTAATCGAGCGAACGTATAGCAAGGTAATGTAAAGAAAATGCTACCGTGAGAAGGAATACAGAATTTCATGTTTTTGCTCGATGGAAAAGAATAGACGATTAAACCGATCGATCGATTTGATGCGAAGAGAAATTTAACTGATGTTTATTTTCCACAAAAAAATACAAGATGACGTTTGTTTGAAATTCGTAAATATACAATTTCTCAGGTTTCAACATTACGGTTGCATATGTCTTTTTAATATGTGCATTGATAAGATACATTTGTCGAAAATATCAATCGATTTCTACACTGAGAGAAAAATATAGTTAGTATTGGCCTCTACCATAATTTTATAATATTTCTAACAATATCTATGATTAACTTAACTATAATATGTACATTATTATGTTAATCATAATTATTATTAAAAATATTATAAAATTGTAGTTGAGCTCAGAAATTACCAAATATTTTTCTCTCAGTGCATTATATTTGCTATGAAATTACAGTGATATTTTATAAAGTACAAAATATCTAAATATTAAAACTTCTCACCCTATGGCATTTAAACCTATAATAAGTCCTGAAAATATACGATCCTTGGGTCTTCCATTAAAGCACTCATTTTCTTAAATGTGTGATACATTTTCCTCATTACATCTATAAAATCATTTAGTCTTTCAATAAATCACATTCTCCTGTAAAAATCAGATTTTTTTTCGCACATTAACGCGAAATCGCATATTAACATTAATTTGAAATATGTTTAAATGACTATAGCTAATTAGCAAAATGTATGATTTCGTGAGTCATCCTGCTCAGATTATTTCCTTAATAAGGACGATAATAACGAACTAAGAAGGAAGTTTCACTTGAAATGATGAAAAGAAGTTGCACATTCTGGATATGTTCCAGTACTTGGAATCATCAGGAAATTTGACTTGAACAGACTTAAACAATAATGTCTGTATACATATTAATTATTGGGATCGATTTGATTGAATTTGTTTCAAGTTGCGCGTTGTCAATGTATTCCGCTGTTTGCAATGTAAAATAATACCATTAAAAAAATCACAAGTAGGTAATACGATTTCTCCAGACGCACTCTTGAAACGCAGCGAGTACTTACGAGCAGTGTCTCTTAGCAGTTTCTCTCTGATAAAAGTCACGCGTTTGCTCAATTCATCACTTCCGCGAAATGCCTGCTGTAGATTACGACAGCGATACTCGGATTCGTGCTCTTACCTTTCGCAGGTCAGACACGCAAATAGAAAAACCTTTTAAGTATCACGCATACCTTGCGAGGACGTTTGTATTTCTCTTTTCTTCCTCCGTCGCTTTCGACGGTGCGGGTATTTCCGTAGCCGCGAATCGCGAAATGCGCCTTCGAAGGGTCGACGGACGACGCGTCTCCGATACAAGGGGGGAAAAAAGTGAAAGCGTCATGTCGGGGAGAGGAAAAAAAAGCATATGGCAATCGCAGAGATAGAAGCGACAGCGAGTTTTCAGGGGGAAAAACCCCTCATACTCGCGAGAAGAGAGAGAAAAAGGTGGAGCAGGATCGGGAGGAAGAATGAAAGTACCGTGCGGAGGAAAAAGCCGCAAAGTCGTGAAAAGAGTTAAAAAAAATGTACAGCGATACGGAGGAACAGTCTCACCTCTTGATGAGGGCAGACGGTGCAGCGGAATTAGAAGGAAAGTGAAAGTGTCACGTTTAGGAAATAACTTTGTTGTCATGAATTAAGACATAAAGATATATGCGGTAGGGTCCACTCCGTGGTCACGAAAATGAAGATGTAGGAGGGACGAAGCTCGAGAGGGAGAGAGAGAGAGAGAGAGAAGAGAAGGTGAAAGAAAAGAAGAGAGAGAAGATGTAAAGGATAATATCTGCTATATATACCTTGGATTCAATTTTTCCAATGTACACAGAGAAAAATATACACTGAGAAAATATTTTTAACAACAAATATGATTAGGATAATCCGGGGTATAATGGCCATACCAGAAAAGATGGCCATAGGCTGTAATTTTTTTTAAATAATTGTTAAATAGTGCATTTTTAAAGTCATTTTGAAAGAAGATCGATATTTAGAGATACTGTAAATATCAACCTTCTTTAAAAATGATTTAAAAAATGCACTATTTAACAA
>VBVQ01004729.1:0-13887 GCA_011636635.1 Tetramorium simillimum | reverse complement strand
CTCTCACCATCGCACAACCGTCGTCGTCGCACTTGTACGGATCCCGTAAGCGCACGGCCGGACGCGAAGTGTAACGATGCCCCAAGATCGATAATAACCGCCGCGGTGTGGCGCGGTTTGGTTCCTCCACCCCGAGAACTGCTCTCGTGCGCTCTCACACTCGCGAGATGGGGACATTTTTTCTCTCGCCCTCCCTTTGGCCCCGCATCGTTCCCACTCTTGATTCTCGCCCCTCCCCCCCTCCCGTCCTCGCCCCCTTGGTCGCTCTCCCTTCCGATTCGACCTCGCGCGTCGTAATTGCTCGGCGAAAAATAACGGAGGTTAGGGGAAGCGAAAGCTAGAGAATGTGAATCAACGAACCTTTTGTCCTTGCCAGAAAAAGAAAGAGGAAAAAAAAGGAGAGGAATAAGAGCGAAAATGTTATATCAAAATATCGTCAATTTGGGGCGATCTCGAGACGCTCGTTGAATAATGTTTGAACTGTCAGAATGATGCTGAGATTTGCAAGTTAGTAAGTTTAGCTTGCATGAGTAACGTGCAATGGACCCAAGCGTCGAGAAGCCCACGCCGTAATTCGAATGAGTTGCCTTTCCGGTGTATACAGGGTAGCGGAAAACGTATTATCGATGAATGCCGCTAATAAAGATATTCTTTTTATACCAATTTTGAGGCTTTCGCAGCCATTGATATCAAAATGAAAGGTTTTCAGATGGACGCCGCGTATTGGCTCAACCAATGTTTTGCAATCATTGCAATTTGCATCATCAAAATTAGGAGCTTCGATATTGAGAGTTCTCTGGGACAGAAGTTGTCCTTATACCTTTAACATATGTTCTTCTTTTTCTCAACAGCCGATGGATTTCCGGCTCGAAGAGCCAAAGTATCACGATATTTTATAGAGGAGTCTCACAAGAGGTCCGAAGCATCGTCTCCTCATAATAAAGATAACAAAACTGAGTCTTTATCTTCAATTTTACACACAACTGATCCTATTTGTATATATAAAAATAGATATGTTGAGATCTTACTCCGAAGGCTATCATTCAAAGAAGTTTCTGCATTTCATTCAAAGAATTCATTCAAAGAATTTCCGCATTTACTTTGCATATATACATACACTTAACAGTATTGTATTGTATTCATATATAATCTACTATAAACAAAGTAAAAGGAAAACGACTACCACAAGCTGTTAGAAAAACCATAGAAGAATTAAGACACGGGTGATAATCGCAATGAATCCTTTATAGTAATCTTAATATGATGCTTATTAGCATCAAAAGTTAAGTTAATTTAAGTGGATTTACTGTTTCAATTAAAAGCTGTTTCGATCGATAAATAATCAACGTGTAGTTTATTGAGTTGAAAATAAATACACAATTTATAATTCATACAGAATTATATTATTATTTGGCTACCAAAATCCAATTTGGAATGAAATAACTCTCGATTTAAAATTACGACAGTACTTATTTTTATGTATAAGACTTTTCGTATATTTTTAAGTAACATTTGGCGGATCTAATTTTAAACAAAATGCAAAACTTAACGCAGCAGAATTCAAACAGTATAATTTAATCTTGAAATGTCATTGGTTAATATAACTTCGCGGTAGTGTTGCGCAGACTATCCAGTATACTATTATATATGACTAAATAGTATTAAGCCTTGCTGGCATGTGATAACGTTCTCTAAATCTTCATGAGTTTCGCGACGTTTTCGGATTAAGCAAACCTGATATTCGACCTCGTTACACAGCGACCAAACTTACATCCGAAGATGACTTTGTTGCACATTATGCGAATTACTGATACTATTTCGCGATTATATCCCAGTGTACAACTACCTACCTTCATCAATATTTTCACTGTTTACGGATTATTGGAGATTACTATATTCAAAAGACTAGTCAGGAATCGATCAAAACTATTCCTTGCTCACTCGATGAATATTTGTAGCAGAAAATTTACAATTAATATTTAGTTATTATTTTTCTATGTAAACAATTCTAAACATTTTTTTTACTTTTTCATGTTGCTCTCCAACAACCTTATTACCAAGAAATTTTTTTTCTACTTTTTGTTCTTTCAGAAATATGATATACATATTAAATTCTGAGCCGCGAAAAAATAAATATTAATTTTGAAATATAAATATGTAAATATTGTAAAATACAAAACGCGTGAGATAAAATGTAACCAGGTCAACAGGTTATCGCAAGAAAAGGAAACGAAATATTTCGGCACTCATTGGGAAAACGATGATGATGATGACGCTTGCAAACGCGCTATCGCGTTCCAAAGTTAACTCGCAATTGCGACGATAACGCCTGCTCCCCGCACGTCGTACAGTCACTCGTAATAAAAACTCGACGTTTACGAAAGATCCGTGCGTGCGTAAATGCATACGTGCATAAGATGCCGCGGAAAAAGCATATGACGGTGCACGTCATTACATAATCATAATATTATCGTAATCAATGGAATTTATAATTAATTTTACACTGCCCTCTCGTTACTGTAAAAGATTAATTAATGAAATTAATTTTTTTTAATTGTGAAAATGTCATTTATCTCTTAATTTCTTATCAATGAAAGTGTAAATCTTTCATTCAGCAATCAAACGAAACTATTTTTCTTCTACAAATTGAGAAATTTTGAAAAAAAATTCAAATATCAAAACTTTTTTAGATTAGATTATCAAGTTTCCTTGTGTAATTTTTTTAATTCTAACAATTACAATTTATGATAAATTTGTATATATTACATATTTTTGTTGAAAAAAATTACCAACATATATTTACGTATCAAATTTACATATGAAATCTTTAAATTGCATTTATATAAATTTTAATTTTTAATTATTATATACATTTATACACATTTATGTTATATTACATTTATGGCTTCTCTAATGTCATTTATTATCATTGTTATACTTTTATATCACGTGTACATCAAGTATTATTCATAATTACTATCATTATGTCACCGAATATAATTATTCTACACATTGAAATGAGGTTCAAGTTTTATTTCAAATTTTGCACGGTCAAGTTTCTCGGTCAAAAAATGAGTTTTTCCCGTGAAAAAAAAAAATACTTACGGAGAGCGGTGTATTATTCGTTGTCGTCAGTGAGCCGGCATTTAAATGAGCTCTCGTTTCTGGTCTTACGTAATTTGCTGAACGCTTGCTTGTGGAGAGCAAGCGGCGACACGACCGCTCGGTTGCTTATTCAGCGACGCTGTGACCCGTATTCCTCAGTACGATATACTTTGGTTTCTTTTCGTCTGTTTCCTTTACGAGGAATTTATCATCGCGTAATTAATATTACGCATATGTATCAGAAATATCACAACTATATAGTACATAATTTAATTCTATCAATATTTGAAGAAAATGAAGTCCTTAGTTAGTCTTTACAATACATTGTTTAGCTAATTTTACTAATTTTTTATAATTTAATGTTTTCCGTTAAGTTTAACTAAATGCTAGAAATAAGTAAAGCTAACCTTCATCACAAAAAACGATATGAATAATTTTACTTAATGCCTCATTTAACGCTGAGTACAATTTAACTTTTTAATATATGTATATTTAATACCATAATCATATCTAATCGTGAAAATGAATAATTGCCGTTATAAATATAAAATATAAGAAATCCTGTATAAAGATTATAAAATATTAAATTAAAAAGTTTATTGAAAAATATGTAAATTACAGATTATAGATCATAACAAGAATATTAAATCATAATTTCTTATTGCAATTTTTTCGATATTGCCTCTTGATTCGAAATTATTATAATAGTTAAATTGTTTTAAATTTTCATGAAATAATGCATCACGTGCCGTCCTTGGCGAAATGCTAGCGACCAAATTATAGTGTAATAATCGACATTTATGATACAACAAAGAATTGAGAAGGGAGAAGAGACCTACGCTGGGCTCAAGGAAAACATGACACCATAAATCACTTATTGTGTAAAGCAAGACCGCCATTTGGACGCTTCTAGAATACCATTCATTTATATGACGGTCTTAGTCCCCCTCCTTTTATCTATTTATCCGTTTAATGTAGCATCATTTGCTCATTCTTCCAATTTTTTTCTCCCATCTATCTTACAAAATAAAGAGCTACATATTATATAATTTACTATTTTATTAATATTTATTATATAATAAAATTAATTCTTACTTGTTAATATATAATTTAGAAATACACAGAAATTATGTGTAAAAATGTAAAATATAAAAATCTTAAAAAATAAAATCTAGTTCCATCATCACAGAATAAAATTTACTTAAAATTATAATTATAATCTAATCTGATTAGATGCTCTTCAATTCGGAAAATTAGCATATGTAATGAGACATTTTCGATAACTTTCCGTAAACTCTCTCTTTACGGACACTCGTGTGTATAAAATTTTACTATAATCACAATTAATATACACAATACGTGCGCACTCGCACAAAGCATACAATTGCGAGATTATACTTTTACTATATTCATACATTTTAAATTTATTCACATGTTTAATTAACTTATTTTTTTTCTTTATTCTTAAGCGGCTTCTACACGGCCAATATTATTGTACAATATTTGACATTACACAACATTATTGAACGTATAGAAGTTATATTCAATGGATTTGATTGGATTTGTGCAACATATTGTGTCAATCAAAAGTTTGTCGAAACATATTATGCAATGCGTGAAATATTCGTACGTCTGTACTCTATTGCGCCCTTAGACGATCAATAATACTGTGAATATCAAATATTGCACAATAATATTGACCGTGTAGAAGGCATGTCAATAATATTGTACAATATAATTATACAATAATATTGACCATGTAGAGATCCCTTTAAAATTATTAAAGTTATTTCATATAACATTTAAATCTTTTGTTTGTTGCATATTTTCCGTTTATTTTTCTATATTAAAAAAATTTTTAAGATATTTATAAAATTTTATAACAAACCATATTTCATGATTATAAGGATACATGATTACTTTTTACACACTTTTATATTCTTTTTCTTTTAACACCATAACCATTTAACAGTAATTGGATAGGTATACAATTTAAGTCGCCGATTCCAAACGACTTTCTATAGAGGACATTCCGGGACAAACTTTCAGTAGTTTGCCTTCGTTTTCCGAAAGGTGGCGATCGAATGAGAACCAATGATCTTTTGTTATTAGATTTGTACTCCGATTTTCGACTATCAGAACAACACACATCTTCTTCTGCCACAATCACCATGTATACTTTTATTTATAATATGATTATATTATAAAAATTTCGGAATGCTCATTTAGAAACTACATAAATAAGACAAATACATTTCGTAAATGCTCCTGATATGCAAGAAAAGTGGCTCAAGAGATGGTAAATTGTTGGTATCTCTTAATCAGTGGAATGGTAGAGGACACGAGCAACATGGGTACGATGAAGTATACGAGGGATTCATGAACGTATACCTATATATGCATGCGCGGACGAGTGATGATAGAGGTAAAGAACACGGAGAACATAAATACGGACACGACGAAGACATGGGAGACACAAACACACATAAAGGAAAAATATGAGAATATAAAGCATATAGAGACGATGGAGATTAGAGGAAAGAAGACATGGAATAAAATATTTAAAATATTCAAAAAAAAAGGTGCGGGATTTTTTGTGCATGGTATGTTTACGTATATAACTTGCAAAAATAATTTTCATTTTTATTTCATTTTTTATTTATATTTTTCGTATCGGTATTTTATTGCTTAACCTTTAGAGAACCGGCATTTTTCCTTTAAAATTTGCAATATTTTCGCGAAAAAAAAATATATATATATGTAATCATCATGTCGCGTAAAGTTTTTGAGTTTGCTAGTGGCTCCTATAGGAGCCACCCGGGCCTCTAAAGGTTAATACACATCCTAATATGCTAAATAAGTTCAGTTTTACTTATATCTTTGCGTATAGTTCTTTGCAATATCTTGAAAAAACTTATTAGATCTTTGGTTAATGTAAGAGAGATTGTACCTTGGATACAGATGTACCTTGGATTATTTCATTTAATTTAGGCACTGGTGATATGTGATGGCAATTAAATAAAGTAATTATGTTGTTGTGCATTTGTTAACGCTGTTTTGGTTAGAATATGTATCACTTGTGAGATAAGCAAAATTTTGTATTTTTGCAGTTCTAAAGTAAATTTTCTAAATATGAAGATTTGTAATTCTTTTTGTTTTTATTGTTAAATTTCAAATTATTGAGATTGATCCTTCAGGTTCTATTTTCATTGAAAATCTTTTAATTATAATTTAATTCTTGGATTACCATTTCTTAATAAAAAAAATCATACTCTGTTATACTTTGGAACATTTCAATATGTATTAAATAGTCAAATACTCCGATTTGCCTTCGCTTATTAAACTATTTGTAATTTATTTTAGTCACAGTGTTTACGTAAATATGGATGTATTGTTTCAGAATATGTAACACCTATTAATTTAACACTATTAATTCGTTTTAACAGTGTTAAATTAATTGTAACAAAAAAATAAAAAATTTAAGAAATTAATTGAACTTGATATTTCAAAGTACGAAGGAAGGTGTTCCAAGTATACAGAGATACTGTACCTCGATTTTTAATTTATTTCAATTATATTTTCTTTTTATTTAAATAAATTTAATGAAAAAAATTGCATACATTTACAAGGATAAGTCGAGGGATAAGTGCTTGTAAATCATACATTTTTCAAATTTTTTAAATGCAAATTTCAGCTGTGAAAAATAAAAAACCTAAAAGCGTTCCGAGATGCAGCAATCTCCTCTATATCTTGATGCCCTGATCAATTAATTCAAATATCTTTCGCTATTTCCAAACAAAAAATAAAATTCAATACCCCATGCTATTGCTGAATCTTTAAAAAAAAAAAGATAAGGAAATCGCATAATCTCTTTCGGCACACATTCGTTATATCGTTTCTCTCTGCTACTCTCATTCTTATTCTTCTCCTACTCTCTTCCTCGTTCGCTCTCCTTTTCTCTCTCCTCGACGCATAAATACGCATTGCATCTGGGCATAGAGGAGAAGTCGTCGCGTGGAAATTATCATTAGCGAAGGTCAATGCGCGCAAGGGATATACGTGCGCAAAGCGCAACCATTGGAAACGAGAATAAATGCAAGCGTGCGTGATCAGCCGAGAGAGTAGATGCAGGTACGCTTCCCTTTACCTTGCACTTCGCATACTCTTCTGCGAAATATTTTTTCACTCGTCTCTCTTTTGAATCGAGTATATTGCCACTTTGATGTAAACGAAATAGGTATAAACACGATAACGTTAATGTTTCCCAATGTAGACATTTACATCTGTCTGAATTTAGGTATTTGTGCATTACGTGACTCTAATAAGGCCGGTATTCAGAGTCAATTCTTATTTCAAGATCATCTCAAGTAACGTTTTAAGATGCTAATACGGCTCCGTGATTGGTTTAGAACGTCTTAAGATTGTACTTGAGATGATCTTAAAAATAAGAAGTGACTATGAATACCGGCCTTAAGATAACAATTCAAAATATTCTTCTAAATATTTGATACTGCACTGTCTATTACCTCCCTTTTAATTACTGCACTCCAATTCCTTCATGCGTGTCAAATAGCATAAAAACGACAGATACAGTCCTTCGAGTCGAGATGCACGAATATTTAGATATTTCGACATGACCGCAGTCGCTCGTTCGCACGCACGCATGCACGCGAAGGCGAAGCACAGTGGAACGAAGACAAGCGCAGTTAGTACTGGAGGAGGAGGAGGAGGAGGGGGGGGAGCAATAATCGGGCCAGTTCGGATGAGCATGCGAACAAAAAGAAAGGCATACGCTCGATCTCTCTTGAGGTGCTTCTTCCTCTTGGTATTAATATATATATATAATGTAATGTGCGCGCACGCACACACGGGCATAGGAAGTTCACACAGAGAGACACAAATACAGAAAGAAAGAGACTGCGAGAGAAAGAGAGAGAGAGGAAAAAGGGCGAGAGAGGCGCAATGTATTTATAATTATATAGAGCATATTTATATAGAAAATATAAATATATTCTACATTATATAATTATAAATATATGAGGGAGCGTCTCGTTTGACCACGTTGCAATTGACCGCGACCATCGATGCTTAGAGAGTTTTTCCGTTGAACCCACCAATTAGAAAATTTTATATTAAATGAGCCAATTAGTGATGTGAACAATTGGGCGCCACTCAATATATAACATAATGTGCAATGAAAATATATTAATATATTACATTATTAAACATCTAAACCCCATTCCATCATCAATAAATTAATAATTAAATTATATATAACTAAATCAATTAATAAAAATAGGAAGCTTTAGAACGGTTATGCCTGGAACTCTTTTGCATAATAATTTCTTCGAGTACAAATTTTTCGCTGAGCCAACTACGCGTCCGTTCCATCATATCATTAAACTACTTGTACGTGTAGTAAACATTATGACGTAAGGATACATTCCAGTATTGTATAATCTTGTAATCTTTTCAATGGAAGGCACTACAAGGAGAAAGATAAACTCTGAACGCGGCCAACTTTATGTATAAAAGGCATTTTTGACGCCATGTGTATGCATATATTCTATCTCAATTTAAATGAATTCCTAGTCCCTCATGTTCCCTCCGTGTTTTCTGGTCGGCGGTGTAACAGCTATATTGTAGTGGGTTTTAATTTTCTGTCAATCTATACATAAATTCTGTACCTATTAAGTTGTCATGCCCTCAATAAAGCTATTACTATTATTATTATATGTACATTGCTATATAACAGTGTTATATACACATATCATACATACAGGGTGATTCGTATAAAGTGACCAATTTAATTATTAAAGATAAATTTAAAGACATAATATGAAAAAATAGTTTGTACCGACATGTTCAGTACAAAGGGGGGGAACATTATACAGTGGAAACGATGTATATATTTATATTACCGGTTGTAGAGAAAACTACTACATTAATCTTCACTTGTGTCCACTTTTGACGAAATTCCAACTTGCTTTCTACTCGAGAGCAAAGATATCAATTATCGTTTTGCGCCTCGGTATATAATAGCGTTTCATTGTACGAGGGAGAGAGAGAGAGAAAGAGAAGGTAAATCTACTTCATAATTAACCCGAGTAGACAACACAACACAAGATCAGGAGAGAAAGAATTATACTCGCGGCGAGCCGGTGAGAAGCGGTGCGAGGAGAGTGGAGCACGCGCATCTCCCGATGCGGCACAAAGAAAGTGCACGCACGAGGTGGAGAAGCGCGAAATTCTCGGCCGCACGCACGCACGCACGCACGCAATGCCGACGCCGCGCCGCGCCGTGTTTCCCGAAGGCCCGGTGTATGTGTGTGTATGTAAGTAATGTAAGTGTGCGTGAGGCGCGCCAACTGTCTTGGCTGGCGACGCGCGCGCATGCAGGAAGAAGCCATGATTGCGCGTACACTACACTAACCTGTCGGAGGCGACTCGCTCTCCCTCGATATCCCGCGACGGCGTCCCAACGGCGCCCCGAAATCGGCCCGGCGACGGTCAGTCGTGTATTTTCACTGCGCGCGCGGCCACACTGCGTTTCACCAAACTATTCAACACTGTTGCCCTCCGTCTCTCTCTACCTTCCCGATTCTCCGTCTCTTTCTCCCGTCTCACTTCACCTTGCTCCGCCGCCGCCGTCTCTCTTTCTTCCTTTTCCCCCGCGCTCGCGCGCTATTTCCACGGCTTCCTCGCTTCCTCGCCGCACCGTTCACCTTCCTTCCGTCACGCTGGTCTTCCGGCGTCCCCCGTAAAAACCGTACTCTCAGCCCAGTCGTCGTCGATTCTCACACAAATGCGCGCGGCGGCGATCGGCGTCCGTCTACCGGGTGACCGCCGCGGGTCGGCACGGTGCACCAAGTCACGCGAATATACCTGACGACCACCGCGCACCCTGCGGTCCTGCGTGCACCCCGTGAATTATAGATCGCACACGATTCGCGGCGTACACGGCGGGACTTTTCGCGCCTCGCGTTCCACTACTCGCGGCTCGATTCGCCAGTAACGCGCACAGATTCTCACTACCTACGCTCCGGACTGCTGTCCCTTGCTGGAGGAAAATGGCGGCCCCCGGCCGCCCGAGTAACTCGCGCGCGCCACCCGATGCCCGTTCGTCACCGGCCGAGCGCGGCCGAGCGCGCCCGAGCGCGCCCGAATGCCATTGGCCGAACAATGCGACGCGTTCGATTCGCTGAATGATTCACACATAGAAACTACACATTGCCGAATAGCGGCACCTTCGCCTCCGCGTCATCGCGCCGCGCCAATCGCTCGTGACCAATGAACTTCTTATCGCGACGAATTTTTCAAACCGATCTCCACTTGAACCTTCCTTATCACCGAAATTCTATTTGCAATTTCTCGAGTTTTATAATCTTGACGTAATATGCAAAATAAACAGAATACAGAGTACATGAACGTAAAATTAACATTTTTTTTAACTCATATTATTAGGCTGTTTTAAAAAAAAATAATAACAAAACTGGCAATTGTAAACCAAATGTTACTTTTTCAAGGATTGCTTAATAGAATCTGTATACTTGATCTTTTATTTCTTCACGTTGACTATTTACATTTTAAAACATTACAGCTTAGTGTTTTACTTGCTATGAAGAGATAATTAGAAGAATAAGAAAAATTGAATTTATAATCAATCTATCATTTTATCTTTGATATTTTTGATAAAATTTACAGTTTTCCATGATGCTGTTAGTAATGATTGATTTACATTATATTGTTGTAACATGATGTTTATTCATTTATAACGTTTCGACCATTCTGAACGCTCGAAAACAATATTTTGCATGAAGTGAATTGTTGTCTGGCGACAATCTTCCCTTATCATGCTTCTATTTCATCTAATTTTGTCGCAACTCTTTATGCTTTTGCAGCGAGAGTTTCAAGATCCTTGATGCATTGCAGAAGAGTAGCTTTCTCCTGTTCGGGAGTGATAGACTTTAGTACTCCATTTACAATCCATTGCACCATGTGCTTCTGTGCGATTCGGCGTTCAAGATTTTGTATCTGCACCTGGTAGTCGAGGCGTTTCTTTACCTGTAAACAATAAACAAGTAGTAAAAATTCCTTAATATATAATTTTTCTTCTATATAAAGAAATTTTTTACTAAAATAATGCTCCAACATATTGAGTAACATTAAGAGATAATATTTTATAACTGTTCAATATAGTTAGATCTTAAAAAAACTCTTGTTTTTTTAGCAGCAAAACAAATATATGCCAGAAACTTTAAAGCGATTGATCTGAAATTTTCATTCAAATTCACTGAATTTATTTAATCTATTTTTTATTTTTAGATATGAGATATAATTTTGTAGATTGTATTACACTTAACAATGATTTTCTTTAGTTTACCCAGCGACTAACATTCGCTAAGGAAATAGAAAATGTACATAAATTCACACAAAAAGCACAAAAATTCAGCGCGATTGTTTCGGTTTTTCTTTTATTCATTTATATTAGCACATCACTATGGCCTTTGATTTAACATATAATTTATCACAAGTAAATTTATATTAATATCTATTCAATTATGTAAAACACTATTATACCTCTTCATACACCTGTATCATGCGTTCTCTATAAGTTCCTTCCAACTGCATCTTAACGTTTTCCTTCTTAATGTCCATTATCATTTTTTGTCCATCCAAGCTCTCCTGCACTTTCTTTTCATTAGCAATATTATCTTCATATAAAGCTATTTCATCTTTCCTAGTTTGCTCAAGATCACTTTCATACTTATCTATTCCTTTATCTGCCCATGCAGCAACTTTTGGGCCAAATAATTTTACAGATGCAACGCATATTATGAACAAAGATATTCCATTGTAAAATTCGTGCTCCAGGACGTAAATTTCTTTGGAAACTAGATAAGTGCTCACGGTTATAGCAAATACGTATGGCCCTAAAAATAAAATGATAATTAATGATAACGAAAAAATACCATCATTTTATATATTACAGAACAATCTGTATATATGCAAGATGATTTTTCTTGAAACGAGTTAAAAGTGTAAAGTAGATTTCTTAAATTTCCTTTTGTACAAAATAACAATTCAAAAAATTAGAAACTTGATATATTAATCTTCTGTAAGCTTACATTATTTACAAGAATTATATGTGCATATATTATAATATTTAACAGTACTTTTACATACAGATAGAAATTTAATAATAATTTGCATAAATTAAAAGTTTTATGTAAAACATCAAAAGTTTATCTTTACTTTTCAAAAATAGAATCTTAAATTATTTTGTCTTATCTATTTTGATAAACAATATTATAGAACATTTAATTCTTAGCAAAAATTCATACAAATATATTCAATATGTTATAAAAAAACATTACTTTTTTAAATGTTAAAAGTAGAGCTTGTCAAATATAAAGCTTCATATAAAATATTCTATTTCATATTTTTCATATAATTTATGTGAGAAATTATTTTATATGTGAATTTATCGAAGAAAGAGTTTTCCGATTATAAAAGTTCTATAACAGAAAAATTAATGTGCAAATCATTCTACATGAGGTATTCAATTATTATCCACTAGCAACTGCTTACCTGATGCACCAGTTTTTGGATAGAAAGCTTGAAACCACTCCTCAGGTATAAATCCATGTCTAACTGGAGATGGATCGATCAAACGTTTAGGACGAGGTGCGTCCGTTGCTACTGACGAAGCACATTGTGCTCCACGCACAGCAGTGGACAGCAATTGAGCTACAATGGAAAACGAATATTATCATAAGGCATTTAGATTTTACATAAGTTATATTACACTTTTCATTGACACTTGCAATAAAATAAATAATCAATTTTAATTATTAAGTGTAAATGAAAAAAGGAAATAAAAAAATGAAATTGCATAAACGATAGAAACATGTAAAAAATGCAGACTTTGATTTTCAGAAATATGTCAGTGTAGCACATAAATCGTTAAGATTGGCATGAAAAAGGTTAAAGCTTTATCTTTAAAAAATCGTAAGCTTAAATATTACACAACCATGAATATAATATATAAATAAAATTGATGGGGTATAAAAATTAGAAAATATTGAAAGAAATTATGAACGTATCCGTGTGTCATTACATAATACAAAAAGTAAACTTTATATATATTGTAACAAAATTGTCTATTCGTCGAGGGTACTTATCGTACAACGTAATACGCAAAATACAGTAAGGAGCATCGCAATTAATTTACCATTGCGGAGAGCCAATCTTGACAGCATTTTATACCGAATGTGTCTATCACTTGCTGTCGATACCAGCAATGGCGAACACCATGTCCGAAAGAACTAATGGCAGATTCAGACTGCACGACAGATAGACACACGGATGTGTAAAGGTCGTTTTACATTAGTCGCAAGCAGCCAATTGCGGCAGCAGCCGTACTGAAGCTTAACGCTCATTGGTTGCCGTAAATCTAGACTTTTTTTATTTAGGAAAACTATAAGAAACTTTAAAACATTTATTAATTTGTCTTAATTATATTGCAATAACAATATAATAAGTTTATTAATATTATAGTTAAATAAATTTTGATAATAAATAACAATATATAAATTACAGAGCATTACTACTTTCAATAAATATTTTATTTTTACATGCCCTGCGTTCGTTTTCCTCCAATTTCTTTCACTGGGAGTATATACTATACTAAAAAACTATATAATATTCTGAGAATATTACATAATATTTTTTAATGTCATGGGAATATTCTTTCGATGTTATATGTCCACTCCACATAAT
>VBVQ01004728.1:0-13889 GCA_011636635.1 Tetramorium simillimum | reverse complement strand
TATATATATATATATATATATATTATCATATCATAAGTTATCATTGAATGTATTTCTTAATTAGAATTTTGAAAATCTTAAGAACATGAGAAGCTAGCGGTAATTCGTCACACTCTTTCACATATTTTATATGACGATACTGTACATATTAGAGAGAATTATACTTACTATGTAACAAAACTCATAGCTTCCCAAAGAAGAATAATATTCTTCGATGTTGGTTTTCGAGACGTAACTGGGAATATGGAGAATTTTCTTAAGCGACTCTTGAGTATCATTATTAGCCCCGAAGTACATCACGAGTAGAGTTTGATATACAAGATGCGGGCTAAAAAAAATATTATTTTTCGACTCCATCGATGTACACTTCTTCAAGCTTTCAAGGGCGAATTTGAAGCGCGAGACTGCCAACATCTTAAAAAAAAATGTAGAAGTTATCTACAAATTTAATCTTCATAAATAATTATATCTCAAAAATTTTATGAAAGTGGACTGAGGGAAACGAAGGATCACAAATATTAAATCATAATTAATATTATATACGTGCATATGCATATTAATAAAAAAACATTAAGAATGGAACAACAAAATTAAGATGTTTAAAAATATATTTTATATAGATTATATATGTATAGTGTAATAGGCATTTTGCTTGTTTGATATGATTACTTGCCATATAGTATACCTTTGAAATAACCTTTCGGTAGTCAACGTAGAACTTCTCGACAGGCATGAACATTTCTTGAAATCAGCGGAACTGTCAGCAGAATATAATAACGGTTGTCCGCTTAGTTTGTACTGTAAATAATAAGACAAATTTTTCGAATAGAATCAATAATATAGAGGGAATGAAGATCATTTCGGTAATGTAATTTATATATATATATAATACTTGATAATTGGCGAGAACGCGGCGACATAAAAACGAGAAATAAAGGGTAACAAATCCGAGATTTACAATCATATTTATTATTAAAAAAAGAATATTTTAATCTTAAACGGACAATTCTTAAGACTAGAAACTAGAATAAAATGAGCTTGGTGTTATCTCGTTAATTTTCTCAAAAAGATTTAGATTGAAATTTGTGACAAACTCATAATATTCTTGATTTAGCAATAAATCAGTTTAGATCCATTGTATTTACAATACTCGCGTATGGTCACTACTGGAAAGGATCTGCGCAGTTCTTTGCACAAATGTAACGAATTTTTTCGCCAAATTTACCACTACGACACTCACTGGCTTTATCAAATTTACGACGAATCGCCGAGCATCATACTAAGGCTGCGTTCGGAAGTATGACTCGAATGGCTTTGTGTATCATTTTATTTGTGTTTAACATTCGGTGAACAATAAGGGTAATATATACGTGGGGACTGATGGAGACACTCGAGGGATGTTTTCGAACACAGCCTGACGTACACTGATGTGACATACCTTCTTGTTGTCGTCGACAATCGCACGTTGACAAAGGTCAATAGCACGATTTTGCGCCAAATATCGTGGCGCCTACTATCATACGTTGCAATACACAGACTTTGTGGAACAAAGTAAGTCAAAAACTTTTACGCGAAAATATCGAGGCTATAATAGTTTTTAACGGGTAGCATTTAAAGTTCATCTAAATCAGTCAGTTTGCGGAAATTTGGCGCGCTCAGACACTTTACATCGTACAGTAATAAATGTGCCCTTGTATGAAGTACGTCACAAATCGGCGAGTGACTTTTTTTGTACACAAAGCATATTCAAGTTATGCCAAATAAAAAAATATTTCTTCGTATTAAACTATATAGGAAGAAATAATTACCATAATAATGCTGTAGTTTTCTTACATCAATAATTTTATAAAGCAGATTAAATATGTAAAATCAGTAAAATATTTCAACAAATATTTAATACAAAAGTACCTTCACTATCATACTACGTGTCATCCCTGAGCGCGCCAAAATTCCGGAAACTGACTGATTAACTTTAAGTGCTTGCCATTTAAAAACTATTATAGCCTCGACATTTTCATATAAGTTTTCAACTTAGAATATTGCACAATCTGTCAATGAAAGGACATGAGATCTTTTTGGGATCCTGTATATATATTCTTATACCTATCATATACACTTATCTATAGAAGCTTAGAAATTTAGTTGTATTTTTAATTTGAATTTTCACCTATAATTTTTATGACAATTCGAATGATATACATTTTAAAATGCGATTATGGTATAAGACAATGAATGTATTATTATTTTACTCTTTTGGATATTCAGTATGTAATTGTTATGTAATATGATTTTTAAAAGCTACATAATAATACAATCAATAAAATTTATCTGCATTAATTTCGCACTATTTATTAATAATCACAATATCGAGAGATTTTTATCTTTATTTCTTAATTCTATTATAAGTTTATAATCTATTTTGTTTTGAATATAGTAATTGCAATATGTTAAAAGAGTTTTTAACTCTCGTTTTCCTTTATTTCAATTAATCTTTTTACAAAAACAGAAGAGTACAACATTTATTAAAGTTATTAAGCTGACATAAATCACATTAATATAAATTGACACGAATAAAAAAAGTGTCATCTCTCCATTATATTGAAAATGTGTTAAAATATAAGAATTATAATTATATAGAATGTTTATTAATGACTGTTTACTAATTACATATCACTATTTTTTATCAAAAATTGTGCCAAAAGTCTTACACTATTTTTTTAAATAATGCTTCATAAAACAGTAATTATTGAATAAAATGAATCCAATCAGTATTGTTCTTTAGACAGATATCCTTCAATGAGTCACACGTAGTCTGCGTCCGTTTTTTCCCCAATTTCTTCCATTAGGAGCATAAATTATATTGATAATCTATAATATACGTAACGTATCTTATAGATTTTTACCACATGTTCCTAGTGGGAGAAATTGGGAGAAAACGAACGCAGAGGTACAGTATATGAGAACACCGCTACGCATATTTCTACGCGCATGATTCACTGATGTACTTCCGGTCAAAAGACGGCGCGGGCGCTGATCGGATTGACTTTATTCAATATGATTAGGATTACTGATTTATTAAATATTATAGATAAAAATGGTTTAGAGCTTTTCGATTCAGATTTTGATAAGGAATAACGCTACGTATTTAATGGGCAGTCTTTAAGAAATACCTATATAACATTTTCATTAGCAATCATTCCCTAGTAGCACGTGTTGGTTTTTTATACGTTTCCTAAACGTTTCTAATATTTTAAATACGTTTAAGAAATGTATATGAAACGTATATAAACCATCATGTGCTACCTGGGTTGATTCTAAAAAACCCGATATGACTTATTAACTCGATAAGGATGACGAGTAGCTCCGTGCTGTGACGGAAGATCCTAGAAACCTGAAGCCAAACATACATCACTAGAAAAAGAAGAAGAAATAACAAAAGGGTCCTGTGTTTAAATCCCGGCGAACCTGATCTCACATACATTTTCAGCGGAAAGTTCACAGAGGAACTTTTTAGATCTAGGGATGATATTAGGGATTATTATACCTATTTTATTAACTCGATGTATTATCTTCTCTAATTTTTTTCATGGGCTTAGTCAATTCGAATGAACTTGATTTATATACCATTCGATTTGTCTTAAAAATTGCTTATTAATTAACTACGTTTTATCTATCAACGTTAAGGAAGCCTAAATCCGTTCTTCTCTTTAGAATACGATATTCATTTTATAAACTCTAAAACTTACCAAATAATTATAAAGTATTCCTGATTCTTATATAAAATTCATCCAATGTCGTTTTTTATAAAGCATTAATAACTTCACTATTTATGCATGGCATGTATTATTTATAAATATATGTTGTTGTGTATGTTGTGTATACATATACTGCAAGCATTTGAACACGTGAACATCATATACCTAACCTCACTTGTTATGAACTCAAGAAACTCACATGCGTACTGTAACATAGGACTATAGGGATGGATAAGCATAAACTTGGTTGGTAGATAAGGGATGTGAAGTCAAAATGCGGGGGGGAGTCTGCCATAATATTGTACCTGAATTGATTGGTTGTACTCAATATTACTAATTATGAAAAAATGAATAATATTTTATATTTTAAGAATTTATAAGAAATAACAATTGTGGTAACAATATTAATAGATTCTTTTTAACAATTTATTTAGAGGTTGGATAAATATTTAGTTTAATCCTCTCACCTTAAATATTGATAAAAATATACTCAATCGATGTTTTTTGTGTAAAACAAAAGATCAGAAAGGAAAAGTGTCGCTTTGCCCCGCGAAGCGAGATATTAATGAGATGCTTAAGTTGTTCTATTTTACCGATATGATTAGTTTCTAATTCATTAATCTTTTAATTGGTTTTACAGATTTAAAAATCCTTTTCCAGAATCAAAGATAATCATTACAGACAATAATATAATGTGTACGTGAATTAATTTACTGCTATGTTTTACCTTTCTACTGATTTCGCATTCAAACAGATGAAATTCTCATATACGAAATTTTCAAACTCACAAAACTTTTTATTAGAACATCTAGGCTCATTCTAAAAACGCAGTATTATTCTTTAATGTTAACTCTAGTGCGGAGCTAGCTTATTTTACATGTACAACTTTTGTAAAACTTTTATATTAAGCAAATGTTGTTACGTTCATAATTCGAGCCAACACCAGAAGCCGATGATTTAACAATTTTTTTTTCGTTTTTAATGAAATCATTCGCGTAAAACAAGCTAGCTTCTCGAAACTTGTACGATCTGTCATTTTATTATTTTTATTAGCCTTTATAAGAACCTAATTCAGGTGAGTGAGTCCCAGATGCACACAGTATAAAACGGACATCATCAAATTATATAAATTTTATCGCGTCATTTGCGACAGAATAAAATTAAAGGTTTTTATTGGTTAAACTCGTGACGCGACGCGTGATGTCCTTGGTGGGAACTCAGCCTTAGAGAAGCGCAATCGACGGCTCGCTTGCTGGTTGGCTAACCGCGATCACCAATCAAAACCAAGAGTGTTGGGCCTGCAACGATTTTTCTTACTAGATCGATTCGATTCAGTATATTACTATGAATGCTGCGCGCTGAATGGTACATTTCCTACAATTTACTAGATCGCATACGATCTAGCAAGAAAAATCGTATCGTTTGCCGTGGGCTTTTCTTCACACTTTGTCCCTTATTTTTTTATTTAAGTCCATGATGCGTACAGGCGTCATTGCTAGCGCTGTCTTACAATTTGCGTAAAAACAATAGCAATGACGGTGTTTTTTACATATGGTATATATTTTACATATGTATATGTAAATCAAAATTCCATTTTACGTTGTAATATCTTTGTTCGTGCTATATGAAGAGCAAAACTATAGAGACATTTTTTTATGCAATAGGATTCCAAGCTATCAATTTATCATAAATTTAATCAATTCAGGTATTATATTCAGATTTGAAAATCATATCGTATATAGATACTTCTGTTTAACTAAGCAACTCGCATACAGATCTATAGTCACATTTCTGGTCTGTCTTACTGCTCTGCTCCGTGAAACATGAATATATTTATTAATAATTATTTACTGGAGTTAAATCCATATTCAGTCCACTTTTAAGTATTCCGAGTGCCAATTATTTATAAAATATCTCCAGGTAAAACAGAGGATTATGGTGACGTCAAAGTAACGTTAAAATGATCTTGAAGCTGACGTTAAAATGACTTTTAAATTGTAAATGAAATCATGATGACGTTATCGTGACATTATTGTGAGATTTATGTTTTATCTGGGTCACAGATGTCTATACACTCCTAAGATTGCCAACACGAGCTTCGAACATGAGTCGCATGAAGTTTCCGGTTGTATGAGAGAAAATAGCGGTGGTCGTGTATGTATAAAGCATATTATTTGTGTAAGTCTTACTTACACAATACAATTGTGTCGGCATGTTACCATAAAATTGCTATCATAAAAACAAGAAAATTTTTGTAAAAACAAAATGCCAGCACTTTGTATCAAAAGTGTTGCAACAAAAAAAAAGATGGTATTAGTGTATTTAGGTAAGTTACATATTTGTAATAAATGTGTAAATATTTCACAAAAATGCAAATGGTATGTGGCGGCAGCGGCCCTCATAACTCCTGAATCCCATAGAGTTCTAAAATTCTCAATTCCCTAATAGGAAAATATGCGAAAGGAAAACCGAGTACGAATCCAAGACTTTATCGTTTCTAATCACTCTCGGAGCCACGTCGTCGCAAGGTGTTTAGTACGCATGGACAATCCAAGTAGTCACCATCTGTATACCGTTTAGTAAATTAGAATTACAGTCGGCAATCCACCTTCCATGGTAAGAAGCTCAATCCATAACCCGAGCAGAAATTTTGTTAGAATGCAATTAAGGTCCATATCAGGCAAATCCTAACACAAAGTCAGGTCGTGATAAGGTACCCAGATAGGAAAGCATGCAGAAAAATTTTAGCCTCATTTTAATTTTAAAATATAATGTATAATATATTGCGTAATAAGTCTACATTTAAATTTAAAAATCAGTAATTCTAAATTTAATTATTGTAATATTTAGCAATTCTTAAAAAATTGATGCCTAAAATAAATTTCTATATAATTGTAACATTAGTGAGAATCATCTTAACACAATTATTACTGAACATATTTCAGAAATTAAGTGTGTAATTATTGTAAAAATCGTTGCAGCAAAAATTGTACTATTATTATTCAAGTAATAGAAAAAATCTTTTTACTTTTTATTTTTACATAACTTTGCGTCATTATTTTGTCAATATTTAGAACTTATAATTAGAAGTTATAATTGTAAAATTCTATTTCAGTAAAAGATATGCGTTTTGAAGAATCATCTTAACACAATTATTGCATAAGTTTCCTATCTGGGTACCTAATCAGGACCTTATCGGTAATTTAACGCAATTTCTGGTTATGAACTTGATCAGGTTTCCATTTTAGGTCCTGATCAGGTTCATTTTCAGGCCCTGATCAAATTTTCTTTCAGATCCAGATTCTGATAAGGTTCTCGTTCAGATTCTGATCAGGTTCTTTTTCAGGTCCTAATAAGAATTTCCTTCAAATCCTGATCAGATTTTCTTTTAGATCCTGATCAGGTTCTTTTTCAGATTCTTGATAGGAATATTATGCTGCATGCCTGATAAGAATTAGACACTCTTATAAAGATCTGACTTCGCAATCATTTGACAGCTATAGATGACGATGTTTCTCTTTAAAATGAGCAGAGAGTTCATATTATATAACAGTCAAACAGTACTTGTAATGAATGAGAAAGCTATATATATTTGTTCCACGATTTTTTCATGAGAAAAATATTATTATAAATCCTTTATTTTATTTTAAAATCTTAGTATTAATAACGAAAGTAATAATTTTACGATATTAAAGATATTTTGATTAGTTTATAAAGATAGATACATTTAGATTATTTAAAGATTAGTTTATTAATTAAAGGATTAATTATAATTTTAAAGATTGAATATTGATGATGGCACTATACATATAATATAACGTGTAACAACGCGAATAATATATAATAAAAAGTTATTTAAAAACTCGATGAAAATTTTGAATAAAAATTGTGTTTATTATAAATTATACTTAAATGCAGTTATATTTAACGTAATTTATATTTAAACATAAAGGATATAAAGGACATAAAAATAATAAATTTATCTGTATTAATAAAGGGCTAAGAGCCGATACAAAGTGTTCGTGTATATAATTATTTATTATAAAATGCTAAAGTTTCAAACGTTTCGACCTTACAATCGGGTCATCGTCAGTGTGAACTACTTAAACAATTAACGCATTATCGATTCGCAAGGGTTGGTAGAGTGCAGGAAATAAACTGTAATATCAAATAACAAAAAATGTAATGCTAGGCAATGATCACGTAGGCGGAAAAGTTGTCGCATACGTACCTGAAGAATTGTTGTTTCCTAACGGTCGACTGTACGGGTCACATTTTAACAAATGATACCTGAGAGAACACGTGTGAACGTGAACACGCTTATAAGCAAAACCACGAATATGGAGGGGGTAAGCAACGAAAGAAGGAGGAATTATTTGGGAGGGAAGAGGTTTAAAACCGGAAGATAGTCAGTGGAAAAAATTGAGTGTCAATTTGTTTGTTGAGACCAAATGCTTGTCGTTTAATATGCATCATTTCAGAGATTAATCTCTTCGAGTAGGATGATTCCTCATCGAGTATTTTAACATTGTCACACTCAAAATCATGGTTGATATCTAATTTATGCTGAAAGATGACAGAAGGAGAATTACAGTTTTTATTAATATCTTTTCTGTGTTCATTAATTCTGGTGTTAAGTAACCTTTCGGTTTGTCCAACTAATAAATAATTATATACACGAGCACCTTGTATCGGTTCTTAGCCCTTTATTAATTATTAATCCAGATTATTTATTAATCAATCGAGCCTTAATATTCAGATAATAAATTTAATCCTTTAGGTTCCGTTCATTTCTTTTGCTTTCCCAGTCTTTAGCATTATTTATCACGTTACCCAATGCCTTAAAAAATTTATCATCCTTTATTGGCGAAAGTTCATTTCGAATTCTATATTCAGTCACAGTAGCTTCTGAAACACAAAGTAATTATATATATGTTACTAAAAAAAAAGAAAGTAGTTATATCTAAAATTAATGACTACCTTTTATAAAATGAGGTCTATAATTTTACTAAAAAATAATTAAAGATGAGTTAAACGTAGTTTACCTTTCATGCATTCACCAAAACTGGTATCTTTCATTACTTTTACAACCTTTTGATTTTTCAGCCGTATAACTTCTAACAACATCGCAAGACATAATTTTTTTGAGAATTTCAGTGATAGATTTAATTATTGATCCAGACGTATCTATTGAACTCCATGTAAAGTCTTTCCGTGAAAAATAATAAAATGTGTGCGCGTATGTATATGTACGTGTGTGTGTATGTATGTGCGCAAGGTGCTTTTGCAACATACACATCAGTACGTTGCCTATCGACAAGGGACATGCTTTACTGCGCATGCAGAATAAAGTCAAATGTAAGTCGGGCGAATAGTGAAGACAAGAAAACTGACTGCTTAGTACTTTAATATATGTATAGTTATAAAATAAAATAAATCGCTGAATTTGAATTTGCAGTAAAATATGCTCTTGCCGATGGGCAAATAGGCAACCCAATATACTAATATGTATGCTGTGGAAGCAAATTGTACGCACTATAATCATATTTTTTATATTTTATACTTACAGTTTCTTCGCGGAGATCTGCATCATTTTTCAGTTCATTATCGAAAGTTTCAAAAGAATCCAATGTTTTGAAAGGAAGCGACTCAATGTTTTTTTTTTAAATTATGTAACTTCTTCAATTCTGAATATCTATGCGCGGAGTGTGAAGTAATAAAGTTATTGTCCTGTTTTATTTTAATTTTTGTAACAAGTCTTGCAAGCCTTGCTATTTGTGTGGATAATTTTCGGTTGCATGTATCAATTCTCGTTGAGATAATTCTACAAAATAATTTATTTATAAACATTATACATCTATTATACTTAAATAATATTAAATATATAATTTTTATTAAATAGCTATGTTTTTTAAAATTAATTATTTGTAAAATATTTTTCATACCATTTGCTTTGTTAATATCGATCGAATTTTTCTCGAATTGAGTTGTAAGAGACTTTTGTGAGATCTCTTTATTTTTAGGCAATATTACTAAAAATTAAAGTGTTGAAGTATTTTTAAAAAAATATCTGAAAGTGAGATGAAGTCTTGATTTGAATAATAGAATGTATTAGTAAATTATAGATGATCGTAAGTATGAGTGAGTGTGGAGCGTGTCGGTTGTAAGATGGATGTTGGAAAGCTGTGGGATTTTGTAAAGCTAATCAGGCTACAAAAAGCAGCTGTAGGCCATTTAACGATGCTGAAATATATCTAGTAAATTATAGATGCATTTAACGAGTCCTTTTCTGTGATTACATAACGTAAAGCGATTTCACGATCTCCCTACGAATTAGATATTAATCTTTTTACAGGAATGTAATTTACTACCTGGTTCATTAATCACTTACTATTTAATTATACAAATTTTAATTATACAAATAATAATTATATATGTATACTATTTCGGAAATTCGATTTAATTAATTTTTCTATTTTCGATATAACGTGTAACAATCACGAAAATAAAAAATCGATTGATTTGAAATTACATATTTACTTTAGATTTTTGTCTTATGCGTCTATTGTAATTATTGCATACTGGTAATTATTTCCAGAGTATCGCTATCATCTTGTTGAAAGGACATTTTTATCAATTTATTGCTGTAAATATAGTCATGTGAGGTTATCATGTATTTCAATAGACTTGACGTGATGGTGAAAATTAAATTCGTGCATTTTTTCGCAACTCGCCAGGCTGATTAGCTAAATACGTGTCTCTCAGATAATAGTATAATGTTCCGAGATATTGAACATAACGACACCGAGAGCAATTACGTCTTTTATTTAACGAGAACGAGTGTAAACGTTGTCAAGTGCAATTATGTCGGTGTTTCCTTTCTGAGAAATAAAGTAGAGGCGTCGACACGATAAATATTATGATAAATGGATCGTTGAAGTTTATTCGAGGGACAAACTAACTCGGATTTCCGTCGACAAAGTTACAAGCGGCAGAATAGAGCATATTGAATGGCAAGCATGTAATATATATCACTGCCGTATTCATTGTATATAATTTACATAAAGTGGTGTGAAAAAAGCATCTCGACGGTTCTCGACGATAAAAGTTTCGATTAATGATAAAGTAACAACGGAAGTTGCGTTTTAGCAAAACGACGAAGCGGACGTTTGAATGCAATGTTCATTGCTTCGAAAACTCTCATTATCGTGTCATCGACCTGAACCAAGACCAAAGCATCTTCTCTTACGCCACTCGATAACACAAGCGACCGCCTTATGTAACCGCGATTATAACCGATTTTAGCTGCATTTTTTTTTTTTGATTGATCGAAATTTTGTTACCGACTTTTATTTTAAAAGTAAGCAAATACATCAAACGATACGCATGGGAGAAGATGGAATGTATGAGATACGCTCTTATCCAGTGATACGGTTTTAGTATTCTTTTAGACAGGTATACGTTTCCTCTCCCCTAATAGCACACCGATATTCTGTGACGTATCATAATATCTATAATGAGTCACATTTAGAGAAACATTTGATTTTGACTCATCCATCGACAATAATTAAAATAAGAGAAAAACTGTACAGGGTGTTTCCGCAACTTATACATCAGTAAGTCGGGTTGCCTATCGACAGGGGCATGCTTTACCAGCCACACAAAGTAAGATCGGATCGCAAGTCCAACGGGGAATGAAGCAAGAGAAATTAAATTTTACCATTCTGATATAATGTAAAGTTCAATTATAATATAAAATAAATATTTAATAATACAGATAATAATAATACATGACCTAATGTAACATAAATAAAATTTAATAAACAAATTTGAACAAAAATATTTTTGTCTTAAAATATACTTATATAATAAATGTTTGATGTGTAACTATTATTTTCCTATAACAAAAACAATTGTGCATATTAAATTTGTAATATTCTCTGGATTAGCATCCACTCAGTGAGATATGATGATCGATTTAACATCAATTTGACCAACCATTTCTCACTGGCAGCATTTAAACAGCACAAAAACTTATATTTAGCGATATATCACGATAACATCCAGAGTAGAATTTCTTTCACCACTTTTTGAAAAATTTTTCTTTATGAAAACAAATGGATAATTTTATAAATCCAGCAGGCCAATCGATGTTCCGCAAAAGAAACGGACTTTTTTGCGTAAGTGCCTTCTTACGAAGTAAAGTATCAATTCCAGACAATATAGAAACTTTTAAAATCAGAATACGTAACTCGTCATTCGGAAATCACTCCTCTTATAATCAAAGGAGTGATAAAAAATGTTATATGCAGGATTGCGTTATGTTTAAAAAAGTGATTACATCAAACATTTATCACATTTATCAACATAAGCACAAGCATATTCCAAGACAAAAAATATTTTTTGTTTGAATTTTATTTATGTTAAGTTGGGTCAGGTATTATTATTATCTGTATTATTAAATATTTATTTCACATTACATAATTGAATTTTACACTATACCAGAATGGTAAAATTCAATTTCTCTCGTTTCATTTCCCGCTGGATTTGTGATCCAATCTTATGCTGCATGACCGGTAAAGCATGCCCCTGCCAATAGGCAGATAGACAACCCAACTTACTGATGTGTAGGTAGCACCCTGTACATGTAGTTCGATATTGTAGTATTTCACAGTGTAAAATATTCTTATAATCTATTTAATATTCGTGAAGAGACCTTTGACATATCACGCGGTTTTTGAGTGATCATTTGTTTCCCCTCCATGCGGACGAGGTCGACGGCGTCCGCTTGCTTAGGACGACCGCCTGCCTTGTTACTTCTCGCATAGCATTCGAACAGGATAGTCATAAAGAAATATTGTAAGATACAGTCCATAACCATCAGAAATATAATATAGAAATAAATCTCACGGTACAACTTTAAGTTCGTGAACAATAGGTGTTTTATTTTGTAAACGTTAAATCACCTAAAAAACACACAGTCAACATGAAATACATGATAGAGCATATTGTAATCAATCAAATTGCAAGTAATCTGCTAAGATATTTGGACTAGAATGCTTTAAAAAATTATATACAAAAAATTATATACAATAAAAAATTATATACAAATAAGTAACAGTATAAATGAATAAGATTTCATAACTTTAAGAGATTATTACATATACAACGGTACAACAATCTGTAGCTGAAGAAAATTATGCGGCTACAAATTTCCATTACAATACAAATAAAGGAGCTTCTGAAAATCAAAGCGATCAATATAGGTAAATAGTACCTAAAAATTGAAACATTTTGCTTATACATATAATTCAAACCCAAGCTATCGATTGAGTCTATTTAGAATTTGATCAATTCAGCCGTTATATTATTGAGATCCGATAATCTAAGGATTTCTGGAAATGTCCACTCGCGTATAAAATTTCCGATGTGTCTCGAGTGATACGCGTGCTACTACTTATATTTTATTAATTTATTTTTTTAACACTTGGCGTTTTTAACACTGCCGTGTCTCTTGATTCAAGTAAAGACTCTTTAAGATAAAGTATTAAATAGTAAAGAATGAAATTCTTTATTATACCAATTCTTTACAGACATATGTATAAAGAATTATAATTTTTTTTCTTGTATTATTAATAATTAATAATAATTTCTAAATTCACCAATTACAAGCAGTATGATTTATATCTATTAAAGAAAATTCTTATTAATGTACATGTGTACATTACGTTATAGGGGAACCCGGGGTAAAGCGATACTATGGGATATAATGGCGCTATATCAATATCTCTGCTCATAAATGCTGCTATGTAATGAAATGTGTTGCAATAAGTGCTATAAGATGTCTCTTTCTAAGTGCTGTTATCAATTGTCATATTATTCTTAGCTAAAAGTTATAAATTATTTAATGCGTTTGCTGTGCTCTGCGCGATCGAGTAGCAATTCTTTGAAATATTTACATAAAGAAAGAAATGATAAAAATCCTTTCTTGTTATTATAAATACATTTATATTATAAAATGACCTTTTCTTGTCACTTTGGTAACGTGTCTGTGTAAATATCGATACGTTGTAATACTTCATATTATCAAAGATAAATTTATACGTTTTGAGACATAGCGGATCACTAGTCCAC
>VBVQ01004727.1:0-13819 GCA_011636635.1 Tetramorium simillimum | reverse complement strand
ATCTAATTATATATCCCCACACAAATTCCACATAAAATTTAAATAAATAAAATAATAACGTTAATTAATATTATCAGTTATTATGCAGTTAAATAAATATTATTTACAGACGATACCAAATAATAATTTTTGTATTCATTTATTACGTATTTTAAATATTGCAAACATTATACTAACATATAATTCTTAAAATTGAAAACCGATGAAGATATAGTGTGCTAAAAAATGAAATCACTCAAACGTTTTAATTAATATAAATGTAAACCTATATATATGTATATATATAAATACATCAAGGCAAATAGATAGATTAACAATATTAATCTACGTCGTTGATTCAATCAATCAATCTCTAAGAACCTCAAAGGCAAAGTAAGGAATAACGAAGACGAAGGAGGAGCCGAAGAAGACGGAGAAGAAAAAGAAGAAGTGGAAAGACTCACCCTGCGCAGCCAAGAGCACCAGGACGAGCGGAAGGATCTGCTGTGACATCCTGAGAAAACGGTGGATACGATAGATCTAACGCGAAATGTCAATCCCTAGTCGGCAAAATATTCCGGTTTATGCCTGGGCAATATACTCTCTCTTTCTCTGCGTTATCGTGTGGGAGCCGAGGAAGCTCGGCTGATGAGTTTTCGTGTCGAGACTGGTCACTGGGAGAGGCGTTTGCCTGGTGTCTTATATGAGCGCCCCACTCTCCATCCCCGGCCGATCTCTGGGGCCGCATAGGAAGGCTCTACTTGGAGAACACACCTGGTTTCGTCTATCGAGAATTCTAAAGGTGATAGTCGCTCGATGACACCGACGTAAAACGCATCCGCCACAAGGAATCCCTTCACGTGAGGGACACTCGTTAGGTGACGGTGACACCCGCGTCCTTAATAATAATAATAATCATTATATCCGGCAATTTATTATATATTGAGGAAGGCCATTAGAGTTCGTACGCGAAGCTTAACGCTTCGACTACTATGAATGATGGTCTATGTTTCCTTGCGAGTAATGGTACTTGTACACTAGTTGATGACCTCATTTTCTATTTAGTTCCCATTAGAATTTATCATTCGCATTTAGATAACATAAATTAAGAGAGTAAAACAAGATCTTCGATCTAAATACTGAAGCTTCTAAGTCGATATATAATAAATGTAATTTTCACTTCAGTAAAATTAAGTTAAATATTTTATCCAGACAATATCAAAATTTTTATTAAAATATTTTTCTTATTAATTTACTTTTATATGTTGATCAGTAATATATAATGTAAAAAGATAATTAAAATAATTTTATGTTTTTATGTTATTATGTTATTATGTTTATGTTATTATGTTTATATAAAACAGCAAAATAGACAGAAAGAAAGATGAATAGAAAGTCGCAATTACAGTAATTTATTACTAATATTAAAATGTAATTAAGGATTGTAACAAACTTGATGTGCGATGAAAAAGAGATGAGAAAGATATCCCATAAATTATCCAAACAAAACTTCAATTTTTACATGTTCTATTAAATGCTTGATAAATATACTATGTACAAATCAATGGTAGCATGTGTATTTTAAAAACTTGCCTATTCCATCAGATACAAATTTTCTGTAAAACAACAAGCTCGACGGAGCTCGACTAATTAATAGGTGATACGTGTTGAGGCTTCAGCCTGCAACACGTACTCTTTCTGATCGAAGAACAGGTATTCCGCTACGAAAGAGAGGGGAAGTGAAATTCTGTTCCGAAGAAAACGAGATCGTCACGGAGTGCGAGTAAAATTTTTGCTCGTTAATTAGGAAGAAAATTCATTCAGTAAAAATTCAGTAAAAACACACAGGAAAGGAAATTCATTAAAAAAATTCACTTTTTGTCAATAAAAAAGGAAAAAAAATACATATTTGCCATTTATAATTATTATATTCTAAGAGAAGATAAATATTATATTTGTTATATTTATATTTATTATATACCATATATATATATATATATATATATATATCGAATTATTGCACTTTAAAAAATATATATATAATACAATATATATATATTTTTTAAAAGTGCAATAATTCGATTAAATTTTAAATGTTACTTTTTGAATCGCATTAATTTGTTAAAGCAATAATATTATTTATCTTTTCACGCTTGCTGATTTCAATATTTTAATTTTAATTTACAATTTTAATCTGATTAACTGATAATTGCTTTTTAAACACTTTTATCTTAGCTTCAAATAATAATAAAAAAATCAAATTAATTCTAACGTGAATCGCGTGTATCGTCATTATAATTATCGCGATATCCTGAATCGAGATGTTCACAAGCACGTGGCGTCTATCTTTTCCGTTATCTCGAAGCGCTACCGTTAACCGCAACGTTTATTTCGCGTGCATGAGCGACCTCGAGACGAGGCCTTCACGGTTTCTTTCCCTCCCCGAATGCACAACCGATCAGCTTCACGCGATGAGACGGTGAAAATAAAGGTGAAACACTCTCGATGAGTCGCACGAGATGCCTACTTCTCATACGAATCGTGTCACATCGATATAACAATATATGGTTATATAACATAACGATACGCGTGAGACGAAGATTTGTTTTTAGAATGAAGAACACCGCGTGAGGAAGAAACGACTTTTTTTGTTTAATATATTTCAAAATGTTATATCATATTTTGTTGTATTCCTTTTGCCTATTCAGATTCAAACAATTTGCAAGACACAAGACATTTGTTAATATTATATGCTAACATAGTAATCTTGATATTAAGAGCATAGAAATATATAACAGCTCCTTATCACCTTTCACCCGTTTCCTCGAGGTCCAACAGGAATTTCTACAAATCGCTACGCCGATCCTGACCATTAAAAGATCCTGATCGCTCACTGCAGCAGCATTCCAATTCGAACGGAAATTCGCGACAGAAGGAATTCGAGGTGTTTCAAGGATATTTTTTATCGTTTTATCTAAGCTTTACTTTTTTCTAGTTATAGCAGAAGAAAAAGGTTTCACATATATAAAACTTAGAAAAAATCTTTCTAAGAATGTTAATGTATTTGCCTCCTCAAAAAATAGATAGTTAAATAATATATTTATAATGAACATTATGAAACGCGCACTTTTAGTGTATATCGATTGTACAAGTTCGTTTCCAATTTTCAAAATTTAAAGATTATTGCTAAAAATCTCACTTTATGTTTTTCTAAAACAAAATAAGAATAAATGCTGATAAATGAAGAAAACAATAGTTTCTTGGCTGCTTAGAGTGAAATATAAACAATTTAAAAATATTGCATTAAATGACCGACGCTTCCCGGAAGGATGAAGGGAGCTCGAGCCTGACACTTCAAGGATTTTCATTAGGTGCTCTTATGCAAGTGAAGGTAACGACGAAAAGGACAAAAACGGACGTTTGTTGGATAAAATTATCACGATGCTCGGTGGGAATGGTCACAAGAGGAAACGAGACATATAAGAATGAAACAATGGGACGCCCAGTTTCGCAACTATCTCGCATCCCACCCTCGATTTGCAAAAGAGGAGGTCGATCGTTAACGTATCAAATTACTCATGCGGTCATGTGGACGTTCATGTTTTCTACTCGTAACTGAAGCTCTCGGATATGTAAAAAAAAAGTTAATTATAAAAATAAATACATAATTAGTAAAATCTTTAAGATAAAGAATAATAAATAAAAATGAAAAATTTTTAATTGCTTTATAAATTTCTTATTTTGAGTCTTGTACTTAAAAAATCTGACAAATTTAAATTAAATATAAATTAAAAGAATAAATGATACAGAAAAGTATGAGATGAATGAGAATTGATTCTTAGAAATATTCATATAAAGCAGAAAGGTTAAAATTAAAAAAGGTTAAAGGTTAAAGTTAAAAATTAGTAAGTATTAAAATACTTTCAATAAATCTTAAGAGAACGCCTAAGCAGTGGCAAGCCGTGTTGCATTTGAGTAAAACTGGTTACATCTCGATGGAGAAATCGTTTAATTTTAATAGACGAATATAATCTATATAAGAATTCTCTACTATATAAAAAAAATTTTTTTTACATTTTCTCCCATCTGACATTCAAAATTTTAAGTAAAATTTACTTTATTTAATCTATCATGTAATCAAATCATTTGAATTTTTAGATTAAAAATATGTATTTATATAATCTTGCACAGTTAATAAATTAATTTTTGAATGTAAAATGGAATCTAATAAAGATTAATTATTGTATATATTGTATATGAAAAAAAAAGATACGTTCAAAGATTATTAAAACGTGTTACTCGAGAATGACTGATGTATATAAGCATAAGGGTTAATACTCTCTCTAACACTCTCTCCAACCTCATGCAAAATTCCGCGACAGTACAACTTTCCGCGATGCAATCGCGTTAACGCGTTACACACATTGCCGTAATTGTGTGACTGGATGCAGTAACAGCACGACACATGCCAACAAATTTCTACTTTGCCGAACTTATGTAATCAGAAACTATTTCAAGCCTTGATTCACAAATTTTATTTTAAGAGTATTTTCAGTCTTTTGTATAACATTATAAATCGCGAAGTGTAATTAATGCTTTATTTAAATAGAAATTGCAAAAAGTCTTTAGTCTTTTAAATAGTCTTTGAAAAATTCCTCAATAATTCCTCAAATTTGTAATCAATTTTTTCTTAAAAAGAATGCCATTATTATATGTTATTACATTTTATAAAATCTTCCTCTCTATTATTATAAATTATTTGATATTTTATATATTCCATAATATTCTTAATATTTAATATTTTTTGTATGGGTCTGAAATATTTTTCTATGAAAATGTTTCATTGTAGATGCATCATGATGACATCTAGTTTTATTTTTGTACTTATACGTGGAATTAAGATTCTGTCTACCCTATATGCCATGTCGGTGTTGTAAGGATCAGAACCTTGTTGAAAACCGCGAACACCTGTCACCGTGCGAAATTACGAAACGCACCGTGTGGCGGAGAACTTACGGTCGCGTGCAATCACGTAAAATGTTGAGATTGTAAGTGTCCCGGCGAGAAAGTAATTAACAAGGAAATGTCTCGTATTTTCTAATGCCTCTCTTGGAGGCGAGGCCAATTCACGGATACGACTCTTGATGTATGATATCACTGATTATGTAAATTAGATAAAATGTCACGACAAAATTACTTTCCGGCAAATTACGTTATACCTCCGTATATTTAATATCCTTCGTAAATTTAACGGAAGCTACATCAAAATTCAAAGTAAAAATTTAAATAATCTCTCGAAAGTGGCGTTATTCAAATTCTTAAAATAAATAGAAGCAAAATTTGAGCAAAGTTTGGAGAGAATATCATGAATAAGATATATATTAACAAATCTCAAGAGGTAATCCTAACAAATCTTTCTGAATGTAAAGATAAATTGAAACACATGGCAATTTGTTATCGCTTTTATTAGCAGATAGCTTCAGCGCGATAAATATCTCAATTCACTTACTAGTCATCAATCGTCTCTATACAAGTATTATCATATTCTATCGCGCGTGTCCACTATAATGATATCTGTTATAAAAGTTTTCCCCCGTCTATTGTAAACCCGATATGGTCATGTCGATACTGATAGACCTGCCGGCCCGAATAGGACAAGCTTAAGAGTCTCCGAGAGAGACCTGAGGAAGGTGTTGCGAGGAGTCTGTGGACCGCTATGACCCGGAGAGCAAGGACCTCTGGTCCTTGGACGCGCGTTCGAGTCCACCGCGTTCTTCTGCCCCTTTATTTTCTTTATTGCATCGTCCTTTTTTGTCGGACGAAACTCTCTCGCGGCCTGCCCGTTCTTTAGATCCTTTTTAATTGTTTTATCATCGTTCCGCCTCCCTCTCGCCTTCTCACTTTTTCCTCCAACGGTCTCTTCCCCGAAATAACTCCCATCATTAGGACACCTAGCCAGAACATCCGCGAATGTACCGTACTGAATATTTCATGAGACATCGATCATTTTCGAATAATTTGTCATATTCTCAATTGCTGCAATTTAATTCTCAAATTAGATTAAAGGCTTATGTTTATACATGCGTAGCATAGAAATTTTTGTAAAAATTGTTAACAAGAAATTGGAGTGTAGCATAAAAAATTTTGTAAAATATTGTAACAAGAAATTGACAAACTATTCACTTTTTTGCTATTTTTCTAGGTTGCTTCTACTCGTAAGTGCATTGCTATATTTTTATTTAATTATTTTTATAATTCTTTAGTTTATGAATTTTAATTTATGAATTTTATTATCATCCTTGTACTTCACTCACTGAAAATTTCCATAAGCTTCTCGAATTGTTTCATCTTTTGAAATAAAAGTGTCGCTCAGAAAATATCTGATAATCAATCATGTCAGAAATACTAGATGTTCTCGTTTGTGAATGCAGAAAACGATGATAAAATTAGTGAAAGGCGTAACATTTGTCACTAGTAAGCTATTTGTGCTACGAAAATACAGTGCGTAATCTCAAATGTGTATCCTACGTGTGTATCACCTACACATCGCTATTTTGTCATATATTACCTTAGACTCGTATAACGATGGCTTGTGTATCGCAACTAAAAGGACTTCTTCTAACAAGCCAGTCGCTCAGGTGCAAATATCTAAACGCGAAATAAAGGGTTATCTTATATAGAGTCTCTCAAAAGCGACACTTGCCAACTAATAAAATTGAATCACACAGATAAATCTCTAGAAAGATAAAAATTGTTATGTGATTTAAAAATAATAATTTATGTACTTTATATGTATATATAATTAAAATTATGTATATATAATTAAATTATGTATATATAATAAATATATATATAATATATATAATAAATATATATATAATATATATATAATCATATATATAATAAATTATGTATATATAATTAAAATACAAAAAAATTTGATAAATTACTCATATTAATTTTCATATGTTTAAAATAATTCATAATTTTTTAATTATATTTTATATTTAGATTTTTATATTTAAAAGATATTTAAAAGATATTTTATATTTAATATTTAGATTATGTGCTTAATGTCACGTTATATACTATAAAAATATGTAAAATTGTGTGGTCGCTATTAATTGATCTGATTTGCAAGATATAATAATTTTTGGTCTACTCTGTACGAGTCTCGTATAAAAATAACGCGAGCCGTGTGAATTTATCGCTTACATCCACCCACGAGCGATGTTTATCGTCGATTCTACAATCTGTTGTTCGTTTTTGACCGCGCATGTTATTTATGCAAACTCGACTCTCCGCTTTAAGCTCCGAACGAATTTTGACGTCATTGTATCCCATCATTAATCATAAAAAAAATAATCACAAATGGGGAAAAGAATAAACGACCTTTTCAGATGTGTCCGTTTTTCTCTCATTTATCTATTTAAAATTAACCTCTTATTTGCTGTCTTTTACAATATTTCACAGTTATATTTTCTCAATATTTTAAACTATCCTTCAATAAAATTTGCTTATCTATTAAAACGAGATAAAAATATAATGCGTTCTTCAATTATCTTTGCATAATATGTATATAGAAAAAAATCTTAATTAGATCTTAATTAGATAAGTTTCGGATAAGACATTGACTTCAATTATTTTAAATAAAAAATACTTCAGTTTATCTACAACCCCATAGCTTTAGTTTAAAGTATCCTAGAAAGTAAGAAGAATAAGCTTCAAGGAAGGAGATTTGAGAAGATTTTAAATTAAACGATAATCACGCGAAACATTTACTCTTCATTATTACTGTCAAGAAGTCCATAAATGAAATGCGAAAATAATTGAATGTAATCAATGTTACCTGGCATGCATTTTATTTCGATAGTAATAACATCGTTGGAAGAAGTTATCGCACTCGAGCGATTGCGCTAAGTGCTTACAAGCCCTTCGGGGGCTCGCTCTATCGTTCAGCACTAAATTACGAAACACGTAAGAGTAGTAACAGACCACCTACGACAGGCGCGTTCTTTAGCGTGCATGCACTTCAACCTGCGCCGCGACATGTCGATACGCCCGAAATGAATTCAAATGAGCATTACGGTATCAACGTGCGACGATTGCATTTTTAACGTCGCTTCGGATGGTTCCTGCCTTAATACAACGTTTCCCAAACCTGTTTTACGAGTTCCATTGCGCAAACGGAACGCGTGCAGCGCGCGCGGGACAAAGCTTTAGCTCAAATCGACGACTTAAGCAAAATTCTGGAGGAAGAATCCGCCTCCTCCCTTTTCGAAGAAATGCGAAGAAAAGAAGGCATCGAAAATTTCTTTCGAAAACGTACACTTGGATTAAAATATTCTCTGGTGAATGAAAATTTTTTTTCAGAAACAATCGAAGACTGAAAAATCGATATTAATAAATATTATATAGTCTTAAGATTACATTAGTTAAAGTGTAATATCATATGTATTCTATTTGTATTAACAAATAAAAATTGTTATTGTAACTAAAAGTATCAGAATCCATCTATTACAGATGACAGAGAATAATATTCCCAACGTTCTCCAAGCTAGCGCATTCACCAGTTGCTTCTATGCGGCCATAAAATTATTTTGCTTCTAGAAGGTTTAAATTTATTTGCTCCCTACTGCGCCGAACGCAACGAAAACCTATGCCTCGATGTGAGATCGAAACACCTCGCAACTTTCGTTTAATCATTGTAACGTTAAAGAATAATTTTTTCTTAAATAAATTTTATATAATATATTTATAACAAAATATCAAATTATTGTTATCTCTTACGATAATAATAATCTTTTAATTAAATAGATAAAGGTTTGAAATATTTGTAATTAAAAAATAAAAATATTTAAAACGCGAAAATTAATTAAAAAGAATTCGAAGAAGCGCTGAGAAATCTTTCGTGTCGTTTTCATTACTAATACTTAAAAAGATTCATGCAAAGGAAGCTTCGACAAGATATTCGCGTGTTCCCAGCAGAGATATCGCCCTCGTATTTGGACTTAAGTGGTGTGCCATGTAAGCCACCTTGAATTTATTATACGATTTGGTATTCAATATCGCACGCGGAAAACATTGTTAAACTGCCGATAACATTCAATGAGAGCGAAAATAATTTTAAATAAGGTTCATTGAACTCAAGTGTCTTCCGTATTCAATGTTCAAAATTATTCAAAAATATATGTTTCTTTAAATTTAAGAGCAAGATTAGTTTCTACTAGGAATTGGCAAGATTAGTTTCACTAGGGATTATAACTAAACAGTAGAAATGCGAGAGCACGTTTCTGGAATTTATAACTCGTTTCGTTTTGTAGTTTATGACTCGTTTCTCATTCGTCGCACTTTCTGTGCATCTAAGGGTTAGCTCTTTCCATTCTCCCTGAGCCGCGCGATCTCGCGGTCCAGCAAGCGGGATTCCCGTCTCGTTTCTCTCTCCTGTCGGCATTCCATCCTAGATCCCCCTGCAGTTTCTCGGGCTGCGGTCTAAGGTCTAAGCGAGCCGCCGCTCGAGTTAAAACAACGACAAGGACTTGACCGGACGCGAACGACGACGGCAAAGAAACGACGGCTTTGTCGAACGCGCGATATAAATGTCAACTGCTAGAATTAGACGGGGGATTATCTCTGATGTCACTTTCGTGATACCTTGATCGTAAGGTCATATGTTTCTATTTGCGGGCTATCATGCGAGAAATCCTATTACATTCTTGTTAATACTCCATCAATTTCATAAATCCTTTAACTTATAAATGATAGCGATTTATTATACGCATAATGAATTATAAATTGTATGCGTTCAAGCTTTGACTAATTTAAATATTTTACTTATAAGTTATTATATAGTAATTCAAACGTAATAAATATGCTAAGTAAAAAATTTAAGTCAACTAAAAATTAAATTACTATTCTTTTATAAAGTATATGAGATAAATTGTATTTATAACTATCAGCCTAAATAATATTATTCTAATCACAATATGCATAAGATGATTTAAGATTCCATCAAATCAGATTAAAATTTTGTTCCTTTTTCTTCAAATCTTCAAAAAGTCCCGACGTTATGTATGCGAAAAAAGATATGCACGATTATGCGTGTCCTTAAATATCTTGTCGACAACACGTCACCTACGTTGAAAAACGCAACGGCGAGGTCATCGCGAGTGACTCAAGATTACGACGCGAGATTCGAAGGCAAGGGAATCGAAAACTCGATGGATTCCAGGATTACATCGACGTAGGATCGTTCTTTTTTTTTTGGTCGCATCGTTCGGATCGACCGGATTTTCTTCCTTATTGCCGGGATTGCCGAATCTCTTATCCGAGCGGATAATAAAAAGGACGATGAGCTCTCTCTCCTCGGAGGACCGGGATGGGGCCTCCTACATACGGCGCGGCCCCTCACAGCTTCCAGGACCCACTCGCGGAACACTTTCAGGTAACGAATGCGTAACGAGTCCTCTCGAGAGTGCATCCACCTTGCATACCGATGCCCTGTCTTTTCCCTCCCTTCGTCTCTTTCCCGCGGATGTGGAATTTTTTCCTCATCTTTTGAACCGCAGAATACCGTCTTGGTTATATAGGAAGTGCCATAAACGGTTAACTCGCCGATGTCATCACCAAATTTGCGAATGTGCATTACGATTTTTTAATTCGTAGAAATCGATACGCTATTATTGAACTATTCGGAAAAGAATGACGAACTGTTATAAATTTTTAAATGTTTGTAATAATAATGTAATAGTAAATTAAGTGTTTAAAAAAATGAGATTTGTTGATCGATCTTAAATATTCAGATTATAATTTAACAAGTTCACTAAGTATGCTAAAATATGATTCCTAATGTCCTATTTGTTTGTTATTATTTATTATGATTGAAGAAAATTGTACAAAAATTGAAACATTCCACTCTTTACTTCTCTCGGTTAGAAAATAAAAATTTTTTTATTTAACATCTCTATCATATAATTCGCTCGTTTTGGGCCACTACCTTTCCTAATTTGCTAGAAGAGTCTGTTATCGAAGATTAAAGTCGATAATAAGAAGTTCCGAAAATTGCCAACAAGACCCTTAATTTTATTTAATGAGTTTCTCTTTTATTTTTCAAGAAACAAGACCAGTAAATTAAAAGAACAACTATCCACAAGCTTTCGGAGGGATATTTTTAACACTGTTGAATCTACTGGATCATACTGTCCAAGATGAAAGTTTTAAAACCGAGTTAAGACGTTTAACGAATTTAACATACGACACGAAAGGGTTAAAGTCCTAAATTCGCTCGGTAATAATATCCAGCGCCGCAACCCCTTGATCGACAAAAAAAGAGAGATAAACAGCTCAGGCAGAACGAATGATCACCGTGAGTGTGCATGCATCCTTCGGGTGCATCCTAAATCTCGTCCAATGAGGAATCCTCGAAACCTCGGGTAAGAAGTAGAGGAGGGAGATTCGAGAAAAAGAAGAGGAGGAGGACGAACGAATCGGTGCGAAAGCAACGGTCGCAAGCACTTCCTGCGCAACAAGAAGAGGGTCCTACGCGGCGCATCGCCGCGTAATTGAGGTCCTGCGAACCCTACAAGGAACGGCGGTGGGGGCCGTCCTATGTAAGGCCCTGGAAGCGATCAGGTCCAGCCCATCCAGCATCAGGACACCGTGCGTCTGGATTCGCGTCACCTTGAGGATTATCGGTGTCGATTGTCGACCAATTCAGATCACCCGCGAAGATTATCTCGGGGAGATCGCTGTAAAAAGAGCGGCTTTCATTCCGAAGGGCGCTAATCTCTGACCACTGTCATCGGGAGAAGAAAAAAAAAACGAAGAAAAAACTGGAAGTACAATACAGGGAAGATGAGAGTGAACGTGATATTGATTGTTGTGGTCCTTGCCCTAGGACTCGTTGATGCGGCTAGGAGGAGAGACAGACTTAGAACGACAACGACGCCGTTGGCATCGCTCGTCGATAGACAATTCGCTTTCGCTGGACAACCAGAAGGTCAGTGTCAGCGATTTCGCCAGAGTTGTAACTTTAGAATTTTGCAAGCTCCTATAACAATTATCGAAACAATTACAAAAAATTAAGAATAAATTAAAATAACATACATACATAAGTACACATGTATAAATTTATTTTATAGAAGTGCGCCAAAAGATGTAAAGATAATTTAAAAACTACTTTAAATTCTTCAAGTATCTTTTGAATTTTTTAATTTTATTTTAATATTCAACTTGATGCATTATATTATATTTTCTGTCCTAATATTTAAATATTTAATTAGAAAGCTCAATTGTTATTAATTGTGCAAATTCTATGTTTATATATAAATAAATTATATATCAATTATTTTTTATCGTTAATAAAACATGAATAATTCGTTTTCTTAGTTTTGCCAAACTTAGGATTAATATTGTTTTTACAAATCAATTCGCAAAGTAACATTTTCTATTGTTTGCTATTTGCAAGTTAATCGTTTTTTTTAAGACATTATTTAATGAAAGACATCAAATCGCCATTATCTTCAATGACGATAAATATTTCGCGAATCAGAACAACTGCCATTAAATTTCAGAACTAGAGAACCTATGGAACAACTTTGACAGTCACAAATTGAATGTCCGTGCGGGAACCTGGAAGAATGATACAGAAAACAACGTTCTTAGCCTACGACAATACCCAGGACTTCCGAACAATCCGGGCGATACGAATGAGCTTCCGAATCCTATCTCACCACCAGTACAACCAGCACCACCGCCACATAAACCCTCGCCGGGCTGCCTGGGCTCGAGAGGCCAATACTCGAGCCCGAATAGCTGTGCCAACTATTTAAATTGCTGGGATGACGTGGTGATCGAGCAGACCTGTCCGGCTGGACTGCTCTTCAACGACGTCGCTGGTTATTGCGACTTCGCGTACAATGTCAAATGCGGTGATCGATTGCCGGCTACGCCAAGTGAGTGTGATCGATAATCACGCGGTGCAAATTGCACCGCTCACAATTACGACGTTAATCGTGATTAGATTATCTTCTAATCGTGATTTCGTTAATCAGCTATGCAAGAGTTAAAAAAAGTTTGTTTGAAAGAGCTCATAAGAAAAAAAGGGCGGAAAAAGACTATCGATAATACACATTCTGTAGTGATAATAATTTTAGATACATATTAAATTCAGTTATCTTTGAGAATTATATAACCATTGAGACACGTCATGTAAAAATTCAGTGATTTAAAAAAAAAGATTTTCTGTCTTTATTAACGATCTGAGAAATACAAATTAAAAGAGTTAAAGAATAATTTTGTTACATGACAGAACCACCATTGCCAGCGGGATCGAAATTATGTCCGGATCCAAACGGACGTTACAGAAGCTCGACTAACTGTTCGGAATTCTACGTATGTGCCGCGGGCAAACCCATCAAATTCTACTGCCCTCTTGGTCTGGTCTACAGTGACGTAAGGATTCATTCTAAAAAAACGCGGCGTAAACGCTTGCTGAATTTTAAGTCAAGTAACGATATGCTCAATGCTGCTTAAAATAGATCTCACAAAATCTTGCTTTCTATACATTTTATCTAATCTAATCTTACTGGAAAAATAAAGAAAAGGTAAAAGTAATATATTGCTAGAGAAAAATAGATTCAATTTGATATCAGATTTTATAATAATTTTAATATATTATAAATCACCTAAATATAATATAGACATAAAATCATTAAGTCAGGCGATTTGATTATCTTTAAAAAACACCATAAAAACCATGAAGATCTAAAAATTCTAAAAAGAGATCTAATTCTCTCATATTTTATAAATTTTTAAAAATATTTTTTATACTATATTGTGA
>VBVQ01004726.1:0-13866 GCA_011636635.1 Tetramorium simillimum | reverse complement strand
GAGGGAGGGAGAGGCCGATACGATTCTCCGACTCGAACACAAATTATAGACTCCCCGGTCGACCGTTGACTCGACGAGACTCGTAGATTCGTCGTCGGTCGCTATTTCGGCCACTCGGGATATACTCCCGGGCTCATGGCTATGTACACGTACTCGCGTTGTTCGCGAGCGCGGCAATGGCATTCACGGACACGCACGTCTCTCTCGGATCTCGATCCTTTTCAGCGGATCGCGCGCCCGACCCGAGCTCCGACTCTCATTCTCTTCGCTCGGTGTCTTTGTGGGGAGACGCGCCAATCGCTTCGGGGTACATCGAGGAGTCGGCCACGCGAATTTACAGGAGGCCACTCGAGCGCGAGACAATTGTTTAGTCGCCTCGAGGATTTGACTTCTTTCTCTCCTTCTGCCTCCTCTATGAGTTGGTCCTCCGTCCTTCTTTTCTTTCTGTCTCGATCAACCAACTTCTTCCCCGCGCGACCGTTAACGGTCGACCGAGACGCCGCTGAATAGTCTACTCTCTATCACGACGTTGACAGATTCCTAATCAAATTACGAGGAATAGCATAATGCGATATTGTATATACTTCGAGTACTACATCAGAAAATATTGTATGATTGATCAAATATTCTGGTTGATATAATAGAACTCGATACCTTATAATTTAAAATAACCAGAATTTCTATTATAATAACCAGAACATTGGATCAATCCTGTAAGATTTTTAGATTCGTCCGTTTTCAATCAGAATTTTCTTTCAGTGTATGTAAAAATTAATCTGACGAATATTCGTGAGAATATTGTAATTATCATTTTTATCATCACAATCTGTCTTTTAATAAAAAATCATTTATATAAAGTAATTTTTCATAAAAATTTGCAATACATAAAGATTAAAATGTGTTGGAATGAGGATAAAAGTTTTAAAATGTATAGAATGTTTAATGAGGCAAAATCAATATTCATAAAAACATTTTTAATCTCGCATGATATTTATAAACATCATAACTGTAGAGTGCTATAATTGATAGTAATACAATATAATATTTAATTAAGAAGAAAGAGATTTGTATATTTTACAACGTCGGCTGTTCATTAAAATACACTATAGGTACGTGTCGCGGAGCGCGAGGGAAAAGCGTCTCTCTATCTGTCGCTCCATCCTTTGACAGTGGCAGTCGGCGACACGCCCGCAAAATTGCTTCTCCGGCGTGGAAGCTCGGCTGCCGCACGAGAGAGAGACAATTTTTCGGGGGCTGCGAAAAATATTAATAACTCCGGCGTTGCAGAGTAAAGGACGAAGGGCTTCCCGAGTAAGGGATGGCATGTTCGAGGGGGTGGTCGTGAGGTCGGCGGGTGAAGCGCGGGGGTGGCAGTAGACCGGGGGCAGCGACGAGGGGGTGGCAAGTGTTTCTGTCAGTTTAATAGCTTCGCGCCTACCTACCTCCTCATCCCTTCCCTCTCCCCCGACCCTCTTTACTCGCACAAACTCACCCTGTACACTTTGCCGCCGACATTACAGCATCGTCACTCCACGTGTCAGAAGTTGCGCCAGACGTAGGAGGTCTGCTTAGATCTGATAACCCTTTGATATTCCCGTTATTTATTGCTCCCTCGTAGTTAGTAGCCGTCGGCGTCGCGTCGTTGGCGTCGTCACACACGCGTGAGAATCGATCGAGCCTCGATCCTCGGGCGACCCCCGTGTCAACCGAGTCGCTGGACGGTTATGATATTCGATGATAATTAGAAATAAATGACACGTAAGGGATTTCGTCATCGCATCGAAGGGATCGCGTCAGTCGAAGGTAATTTTGGACCTGACCTCAGCTCTTACGTGTGACTAATGTGTTTGTAGATAATATTATGAAGTTGGAGTAAGATCAACATGTTCCCCCCTCAAACACATCTAGAATTACAGGTGTTGTGCTTTTACGAAATAGAACTCCTTGAAAGATTGAAAAACGAATAAATGACATGTCGACGAAACATGAGAGAATACGTGACTGTATATCGACTGATGGTTTTGCAATAACCGTAAAATTGAATGGCACTATACGTTCCGTAGAGATATGTTTAATGCAGGCAATAATAAATATCTAATTATTACTAAAATGTAATAACATTTAATTTTATATAATAATATATAAATATTTTAGTTATAAATATATATATTTGCAAAATTTCTAAATAATATACACATATAACATAGAAATAATGCATTACAAACAAATGTTATATAAACATGCGTAATTGTCGATTTTTATTATTTAATTATATCAACATGTAATCATATATAATTAAATTGTTTAGCTGTACTTCTTATAAATTCGATCAATTTTGTTAATCGCACAAATTTGATAATATAAATCATACATTTTCATATATTTTATTATTTAAATTTCGTTTATATGTTTCACTCGTTTAACATTTAAAGATTTTTCTAATTATAATTATATCTACTATATTGTACTTTTTCGATTGAAAAATCTGTAGGATAACAATTTTAGAAATTTGCGAAGAAACTAGTCAATGTAGCGTTTCTGTTTTATTAAAGGATACAGTTACCGCGCTGGAACGAAGGTGCGCGCAGTAGGTGATATCAACATTCGAGGTAGAGACATTTTTATGCCGGTGTAAATCAAGCCCCTCCAAATATTGCGCGAAGGACAAAGTCGACGCCGAATGAACGAAGGGTACCGGCGTAACCGGCCATAAAGAATGATATAACTGCACGCGACACATGTCTTCCCGGGTGCGAAACACAGTCATATCGTCGTTACTGCCTCCTTTTTCCGCGCGCGCGCGCGCACTTTCGCAGGCTACCAGAGAAATGAAGATTTGTTTCGGCGTCTTTCGGCTCCGTCGTATATTCCTGCGCGGCTTTATCCGCGGTCGTCCCGATTTTATGACGTTCGCGCGCGCAGGATTTAAATCATCGTGCCCGCTCGCCTCGGAAATAAACCGGCGGGGAAATGTAGACTAATAACTCTCGATTTCTTTCTTGTTTCTTAAGACTTAAAGGATGAGAAAAAACGAAATGCAAATAGAAATAAGTTGTACATATGAGACGCGTATAAAAATAGCGGCACGTACAAAAATCAAAATGCATAAATAATTTAAATTAGTTTAACAGATAATTTTTTATTAAAAGTACATATTTTCATAAAATATAAATTTATCTTTGCGTTACATTTATTTTCCTTCTTTCTGATGTTGCGTTATATGTATTCTTCAGACTTTGAATTTTTTGAGATGAAAGAAGAAACGAGATTTCGTTATATAGAACATTTTTGTAGGTTGCTTTCGCGTAAAAAAATCAGAAAAAATTGGATGCATGAGAGAGTAACTGAAAGAGCTTGCCTCGACCGTTTCTCAATCATAACGATTTTCGAGAAAATCTCAAATCTCGTTTTCTTAACTAAGACGAACGTTACGTATTCATAGAAAGATATTTTTTCCATCGGAAAGTGAAGCGTAACAATACGCGAGATTGGCGTTTCCGATACTCTACTCTTTCGATTGACTTTGAAGTTGAGTCGATGGACAAATCGCGGCGAATTGTGGAGTGTGGTTGGAAAAAAATGGAGAATTGACTGGGAGGTTTGTGACAGCGACTTTTCGCAGTGAAAAAGTGGCCGCCCTTGTCCAATAAGAACTTTGGTGGCTGTCCCGCTGACCTCGTCTCTGCGTGGGGTCTTTTCGTCCCCGCGTCCTCATCGAAGTGCTTTTCGACAGAGACTTTTTACGATAAAAGAAATGTCTCAGTTCGTTGACGTCTTACCGCTGACTTACTAATGAAATCGAAGATTTTGCATCATTCTACACTCATTCATGAATTTACTGTAAAGAAAAACATCGTAAGAAATGTAATAAATTTTACTATTAATACACTTGAGTCTCAGCTAAATACATAAATATCAACATCTAAATTATTGCACAATTATTAAAAAATATTTTTATTTATGTTAGCCTTAGAAAACAAAGGTATATTTTTGTAATTCTTACTTTATGTTTTAAAAATTTAATACATGATACAATAATTTTATATTTTTGAAAATTTTATCTAAAAATTTGTATTTATATTTTGATGTAATGCATTGCCTGAACAAATAAATAATATATAATAAAGTAAGAAAATATTTTAATATATATTTTATTGCGTTGTGTATTAAAATTTTTGTTTATCAACCTCGCAGGTATAAAGATAGATCTACAAATTGTTAATAAATGAATCATTTATACTGCTAACATCATAAAAAATTGATAAAACTGCGTCCCATCTTTGAAAAGGTCGTCAAATTAAAATTGATTCTTACTGAAATCTTGAACCTTCGGAAAAAGAATCTCATGTTCGACTTTGACATTCAGCTACCGCGAAATCTCCTTCATTATCAGCGTCACGTTACGCTACCCCCTCTCTTGTTACCCCCTCTTCAGACGTCCTCTCAGACAGTCGCATTACGCTCCACCGCCGAAGCAGCACGTCCCTCTCGCTCACTCTCCCGAGGGATGCTGTAGTCGCCTTGGTGGGGACCTCGACGCGATAGGGGTGGCTCCGCCCGTGAACCAACCAGAGGTCCCGCTGGAAGCGACCCGCCACACCCCGTGAATCGTCCCTGGGATCCCAAGAGAACCCTCGTCGTGCCATCCTCTTCTCAACAGATTTTGGATCCTCTAGTCCGCCAAGGGCCAGCTGACACGGAGCAGCGCTCTTTCCGTTGTCCGTTTCTTCCATCGGTCGCTCGCCCGGGAAGATTCGCGCTACGCGCGGACTACCCCCCGCGATCGCATCCACCCCTCCGGTGGCCTCGGGTCGGAGTATCGGTCGCGTACCCCGTCCGATCGATCGCTCGATCATGAAGACAGTCGGCCCGCCGACGGATTTCCATCGACGTCGCTCGTCATTCTCGTGATGTTGACGTGATTTCGTGAAGAAAATATAAATACTCTTGTGATACCGATGTGTCGGGAGTGATCCGAATCCTCGTCTCGTCCAGTATCATTTGGAAGATTCAGGATTGCGGATCCGGATCCGAGGCGGACTACCAATGAACGGCCTTGATCTGTCCCGGTCTGTCGTGGATTGCAAGATGAACAGTAAGTCAAAGAAATTTCTTTGATAATGGATCAGCGTTGGAACAACATTCACAATGTTGGTAATTAAGTCAGACGTGATTTTTATGGACAGAACGAGACACGCGAGTTGATCAAAATTTATGATATCCGGCATCACTATGGAAATAATAATAATAACAGCTGTAAGAATGATTTTGAGTAAATAGATGTTATTAAAGATATTTCTTTATTAGCATACATACATACTTACAAAAATTATTTCATATTGAATTAAATTATGCCTCTATTTAATTTTAAATCAAATCAAACATGTCAGTCAAGTTTTATAAAATTGATATAATATAAATAGATTTCGTAATTGTTTATCTTTTGTTGTTAATTAAAATGAACATTAGGATTGGTGTAACCAGCTTTTAAAGATATTATTGCACGATCGAACGATATTCATGTTGTGAGTTCGATATTTTTTGCAAAGTTTGACTTGTTGACGCGTGAAGTAGCATTCCGTTTGTTCCATCAAGTGCAAATATCGGCAAGGAAGCTTGACCGCAGCCTGTCCGGAAGCCAGGCTCCAGAGATTCGATCTTCTGTCCAATTTGGCCTACCTCCTGATAATTCCGTGACACACTGATAATCTTATCGACGTCTCACGATACTGCTCCTGCGGCCGCAGGATCCGACCGCGTCGTTTTTCTAATTAACTCCAATCGCCAATCTGCGCGTCATGGTAGGGAGATCTGATACTGTCAGCGAGATTGGACATTAATCGTACTATTTACAACGGAGCTTTCGGAAACACCGGCGTCGCCTCTCGCCATCTCGTGTTGTTACAATACGATACGTTAAAAAACGTCGTGTTCTCTAGAGGATCCCCGTATCGCCAGGATGTCCTGTGCGGTCAGAGCTGACGCGGTCTGTACAAGCGCAAACGTAATTCGCGGTGCAATCGCTCTTCCGACATCTCCCTAGTCGCCAATTTGTTTAATTATCTTTTCCGGAAGTCACACTTGCGTTTCTTGAACCTCGTAGTAATCTCCGTGTCCTGCTTCCCCACCGTTCCAGATGCGTTACTCGTAGACTTTGATTTGCTTAACAACATTCACTTATAAATACCTGTAAGGATTGATCAGCATTTTAAAATGCTTTCAAGATTTATATTCAATTAATTTTATTTATATAAGTAATTGATGTTAGAAGAATTGAGATGGTAGAAGAATTAAGAAGTAAAATTAATTTTGACTATTATGTATGTTCAATATGATTATATTTTAGTAAAGAAGAATAGAGTATATAATTTGTGTGTGAGTGAAATTTTGAACGCCACCTTATTTCTTTTTATTTGTTTTATTGTATACTTGATAATATTTGGACGCGCACATTTGGCCTCGCGTATCTACTTAATGGTAGATTAATCGATCATTGGTTGATCGTTTGTTAAACTCTTCGATCGTGAAATGTCAACTGCCTATATATTCGGCCCATGCAACAACATAGCGATCAATAGACGAATTCACAAAGTATCGCGTACGCGCATCAATCATCGATCACAATAGACCCGTGCGATGCAAAAGAGTCATTTGCTTTATAACTCGCTAACTACTTCACCGCCATGGACAAACACATATTATTATTTTCACAATAAATATCATGTGACACGTAATGGCAACTGATAGAATAATTTTCATTAGCCATCTATCTGCCATTGCCAATAACATTCTAATTATTGTTTATTAGTTTATAAAATGGTCTATAGTGCCCCTTATAAATCCTTTATAGAAGCTTGTAATAAAATAAACTGACTCTCTCATTTTGAGAACATAAAGAGAGAGTATTTTGAAAAGAGAACGATAAAGAAGAAAAATTTTTCTTAAATAAAACTAATAAGTCTATTGTAGAGACTGGTATCTGCTTAATTTCTTTAAAATTAAATGGCTGTCAGAAGTTATAACGCGGGGGAATTTCTCAATTGATATAAAAAAAGAGATTCTTCCCACGATTAATTCGTCTAGGGTGTAAGCCGCGCTAGAGCGGCACTTCGCTCTAATCATCTTCAGAGCCTCTCGAGCTACTATCATCAGGGATAATGTCACGCATGGTTCAACAAGTACACTCGTACTTCTCTGTCAAGGGAGAAAGTATTCCGGCACTTGTATCCCACAGGAGTCAAAGACCCCTGGCTTTCGAGGGTTTTCCAAATATTGTTGTTGTATCATATCGGCTACTCACCGCGTGAGGATCTGGAGTGCATATCCTGGGTACCCTCGCGTGATTAGGTCTTTTCTTTACGATCATCTCCGACCATGAAGATCCGCTAAATCGTGTTTACTCTGCCGATTAGGACCTAAGTTTGGATCGATAGTGTCGTATCGTATGTTGCAGTAATGCTTCTGTATTGTTCTAGAAATCTAGAGTATATTATAATTGCGTTTCAATTGAGTTTTAATCTCCGTTTTCTAGACGAATAAATATTATGTACAAATTCAGGAGGAATGTAATATAAAAAGTAATGTTAATTTAGAGATACCTATCTCTAAAATCTCTGGAAAAGTTTTTTTTTATTTAGTTGCGATAAATATTTTAAGACGTTATTAAAATGATTCTATTTTTATTTTTTTATCACCAGAAAATTAACTTTTGGTTTTTATTTGAAGTATTAATTATAGTTATTTACAGTTTTTTGTGTAAAGTAATTTAAGAATCAAAATTTATAGATTATTATGAAAGCGGTTTATTTCTTTCCATTAACTGTAACGCATCGATATCGACACTCGTAGACGTTTTGTCTCTTTGAGCTTCGTGTCGACAAGCACGCCTTGCAGGATCACCGTTTTCTTTTACGACTCGCCCGCACCGACGTAAGTCGACGGATCCTTAAGTCTTTGTTTACTCTCTCGATTAGAATGGAATTGAAGCCGGCATCGTAAAATTGATATTTTTAACGTTTTATTGCGGTATATGTACGACGTACATGGACCGCTTTTCATACATCTAGCTGAATCTAATGCCATAGAAATATTATCTATTCCTTCTCTACATTCTATTTAAATAGAAGATGCAAAAGAAAGCCAGTAATTTAAATATTTAATCGCGCCCTGATAATAACAAAATTATTAATCGTGAGAAAGCTTTGATCGTAAAACTATAATATGTTTCCTTCTCGTCTTCTCTATCTTTCCACGACAATTTGTCCTTCCTTTTCAATGCACCTGCCAACTCGTCGCTAAAACGATCATTTGCTTAGTCGCCGATTCACACGGAACTCTGTTTGCAGAGGACTCTCGATCTTCGCAGGTTTCTCGGCTGGCTCGAGGACGCACGTAAAGTTCACAGTTTGTTTTTAGATAGCCGATACCGCGTGGATATCTTTCGATTCGGAGATAAGACCGTCGTTAAAAAGGGCCCGTCATATCCGGCTAAAGCGAGTTGTACAAACAAAATCAGATTCGTGCGACTCTCTTTGTCGCTTCGTGTACGATATAATAATTGACACGGGTAGATAGTTTAATATTTCTATTGGGAATGTGTGTGCTGACAAATTAAATGCGTTTAAAACGTATATATTTCTTTTATCTTAATATAATTTGCGTCTTTTTAAATATGCTATTGTATTAGTATACATCTACGTTTTTATTATTATATTATAAATTTTATGTATAGTGTGACAGGAGTTGTGTTTTGCGACAAAATAACCGTACTTAATTTAATAATAAATGTAGGATAGATCCCCTTTATCCCTGAATATCTTGCACGATATGACATCACGACGCATCAAAAACAGCCGACAAGAGGACAATAAAATCCTTATCACGGCAAACATCCTCGGCTTGGGTGTCATTGCGTGCACGCGGCAGCTGCGTACGAAGAAACGTGCCGCAGATAGCGCTTACTCCAATTGACACTTGTCCTTGTGTGCCTAGGATTCCGTCGTAGAGTCGTAAAGAGGAAAGGGGAAAAGGAGAGGGTCACGCGAATACAAATTTATTTCACCTCTCTCTCTCGTGCAAAATCATTCATAATTTTCCGACACCTTCATCGAAACGCAAAGTTTACACGAAGCCACGATTTTCCCGCAACAAAACGCTCGTACTTGCGTTTAATATCACGAACTGCGACTTTATCGCGGGAACAACGAGCTACCGCTTTCTCAGAAATGACCAATCAATACGTCACGTTCCGGAAAGTCGTCTCTCATCATTGTTCTATGTACAAACCTTTCTTAGTAAATACGATTTTCGCCAATGGCGAATAATATGTTACTGAAAACATAATAAATATTTTGTATAACTTTTTAAGTAATTTACAGATATTAAATAAAGATTTTCATAAAGAAGAAAATCAACAGTCGTAATTTGAACGTTAAAAAAACTTTCTTGATTTTGTTCTGACACCAGAAACGAAGAAGATATTATTTAGTCGAAGTAATTTTTTTCGTTTTAGAAAGCTAAAGCTATAATTAGAGAAACTCAATAATTAAAATATAATTATAGAAATCTAATATACTAAAGTATAATTATAGAAACCTAAAAAAAACTGCAATTGTAGTTAAAAATTAAATTTATGACAATGTAATCTCTTTTATAAACGCCTTTGTGGTATTTACGAATAAATTTAATTTTTTGAATATTTATTCAAGATTTATTGGTTTATATGAGTTTATTTGTTCTTCCTAGGAAGCAGCGACGAAGGCGAGCCGACATCGGGCGCAACTGGCGGGGGTGGTGAGGACGCAGAAATGGAGGAGAACGAATCGACTCGCACGAGTAGCAGCAGCAGTAGCAACAATACAATTTACAGAGATCTGAAGGTACTTCAAATTGGTAGCGAAGTTACGCAGGAGTACAACCCGCAATCGCGGACCGGCTATCAGCAGCGCGGTTACTCGCCGGGGATGGACCGACAACGGAATTACGAGAAGGAGCAACTTCAACCGTCGCCGTCTTCTAGGGAGGAAGAGAGAAAATCATCCTGGGACTATGAAAAAAACACGCGGAAAGAGTACTCGAAGTCGCGGAATTACAATGAATACCGTGAGTCCCGTTTTTAAGCCTATCACGAGACATTCGTGTGATACTTTTTTAGCGTCGCTGGTTACAAAATAAAAAACATAAAATTCTTTAGACTTACATTCGAATGATTTAACGTTTACAATGAAAAAAATTCTAAAAACGGACGAATCAGAAAATCTTTTAGGATCGATCAAATATTCTGGTTATTAAAATAGAACTCAATACTTTATAACTTATATTTATAATAACCAGAATTCCTATTATAATAACCAGAATATTTGATCAATTCTACAAGATTTTTCCGTTTCGTCCGTTTTTAACCAGAACTTTTTTCAACAGTATAGTAAAACAGATTTGTTTTACTATATTGTTTTTGCGTATTCCGTGATCATTCATGAACTATTGCTTTCTTAATAAATATTTGATAAATATACTTTGACACTTGTCTGTGTAGAGGATGCGATAAAGCAGGAGCCCAAGGATCACTCGAGTCGCGAGTGGGTGGCACCGGTACCGGAAGTCGAGGTCGGCGGTTCGGCACCCGGGGGCCCGTACGTTCGCGCACGCAAAGACATCGCTCGCGGCGCGAGATTCGGTCCGTTCCTCGGCAAATGGGCGAGCGAGCCTTTCAACCCCCGTTTCGCGTGGGAGGTGAGTCGTATATTTCTTCTCGCGGTGTATATAGATGTGTGTTTATCGTTTCCGCCCGCTTTCGAATTCTCGAGTGGAGGTAGTCGAGGCGATCGTAAAGCGAATAGGTCGGTGCTCGATCAGTTCAAACTGACCTTTTGAAGCGAAAGATGTTTGCTGCGCTCTCAATGTTGCGAAATAGTCTTCCAACGCCGTGGAACTTTTTATCGGATTCAATCAATGCTGCAGGTATTTTTTTTCCAATGTTTACCGACTAGCGAAAAGAGCATTTGCTTATTAGTCTAATGCGAAGGATCAATATAGAAAAAGTAAAATTACTTAAGGGAAAGAACAATGTCTTTCACATAATTTTTAGATACATTGAGCGTGAAATATAATATTTATGTATGTTATATATGCATATATGTAATATGTATATATTTACTAAATTTATACTTCGTTCACACTCAAATACTTGCAATTTCTCTCATCGATACGTTTACACATTTGTTCGAGATTCACGAGGATTCACACGCGAATCTTATTCGATATCATCTCGATTTTAGGTTGTCGTCAAACCGTTTGAAAGATGATCGATCTGTTTATGGTTCGTGTTCGGCACAGGAATGCTTCATTCCGCGTCCGAGCCGATGTCGGTGGGTTCTCTATCCTACTGCTATAATCCCGGGTATTATCCGGCAGATGCCGGTAACAGTGAAGGAAAAAGAGGGAAGAGCAGATAGACAGAGCCGTCTCCTTGGTTCGACAGCAGACACCTGGTCGACTCGTTCGCCGAAGGTGTCATCCACGTTGACAGATCTGTCAATTGGATCGTCTCGGACAGCTTTCTCTTTCAGTCGCTTCGAAATTTTCGGAGTACTATGGAATCTGTTGGAAGTGCATACGGTGGACCGCACATTCCTAAGTCGACCGTAAAATCGATGTTCCGAAGTCAGGATCGGGGAATCAGTCCGTGAAATCGTCGTCAATAACGGATGTAACTCCTGCTCTTCCTCTTTCATAATGAGAATATTTAATTATTTATTTGCTTCATATCGTCAGAATTTTATTGCTTTGTAACGAATTTTTTAGATTGCGATGTGATAACATCTCGGAAAACTAATGCGATATCATAATCGATAGTGATTTTTGCTGTGATCGGTTCCACTTCCTCGGAAATGCATTGATATTTGCATCGCATTTGAGCGTCGGAAAAGATTTCCAAATTTGGACGGTAGGAAACTGATCGCGTACTGGTCCAAAGGGTGTGATAGATATGATAGCGGCGGCGTTAGCGCATGTCGCACTGACAAAATGTAAATGGCACCATCCATCTAACTGCCGACAAAAAGGCAGCCGGGGCCAACTGTCGGACTGGCGATTACAGGATCGATTAAAGCTAAACTACCCCTTCGTTTCGTCGGGACGATCTATCAACCCCACGCGCGTAAACGTGCGAGCGCGCGAGAGGGAAAACATCGCGCGGGAGAAAGTCGGCCGCGATTTCTCATGTTGATCTATATTTATTCCAAATGCCTTGCAACAAGACGCGAACTGAAAGAAAGTTCTTAAAAATTGTCCAGATTTTTAATTTAAATTTTCATAGAAAGACAAAAATTTAACATAACGACTAATATTTTATTTTATTAAAAATGTGCTAATTTCATTGCAAAAGTGATAAAAATAGATGCAGATTTATCATACAAAAGCGAAGCTTTGCTTAAAATCTTAAATGTAGAAATATTAAAATCGTAGCAACAAGATACATCTTATGATCAAATTTCTATGACAATATCGGTAACGAATGCTTGAGCTCTCACGAACCTTTTTCAGAACCCGGTGAAGCAAAAAAAGCTCCCTTTCGGTCGATTCGCACGTTATTCCCCAATCCTAATCCTTTTCTCACATCCTCCGGGAAACGCACTTTAGTTCTCGAAGCGCGAGATCAACAAAGAGAGAACAAGAACCTCGAAACCGAAATTCGCCCCAAATTTCTTCGGTGTTTATCCACCCCGAAATATCCTGCGGAAGATCAGGAAGTTTTTATGGGATTATTGGATTAAGGACGATCGCTCTGAATCGATATTCCGGTCAATCTAGAAATATTAATTTCCTGAACAATGTACATATTAATCTAATTTGAAATTAATAATCGACATAACAATATAATTCCAGGCACTAAGATATAATTTTCTAATTTTTAGAAAAAAATATTATTGGTTTCATTAATTTCTAAAATGTATTGCGATTTTATCATTTCCATGAAAGAGAAGAACGAAATTTTATTTCTACGTAACAATATATATTTTTGCATTACTTTGTATTACTTTAAAATATGCGTTGCTTCAGAATTTGCGAAAGGGAATGTAACAGTCGCCTTTATGAGGGTCTCGAGTTATTGTCGGGATTCGAATCCAGGAGTTGGTTGCCATTTAGGTATCACCATTACATCACCTGCCGCGAGATTTCTACCTCGTTTTTCCAATCTTGCGGAAAGGGTGAGATAAAGTATAGGAGAAAAAAAAATGTGAAAAAAACCACGGGAAAAGAGAGGGGACGCGATCGGGATTCGCTACTCTCCTGATGTATCCTGTTCGGTGACGCGTGATCCGCAGGACGACCGACCTGCGGCGTGCCTGCGTGGCGACTAAACCAATCTAAGGCTTAAGTTCACTCGGCCGAAAGACCCCTCGCGTGAGGACCGGATTCCAATTTGCCGAATGATTTCAAGAACCTGAATTAAATGATCAACGCGAAATATCGGTGAAGAAGAGCGGGCGTAAAAAGCTACAAAGTTCTTTGAAGTTGTCGCTCTGAAATGCGAATTTTTACAAAACTGACGTGACATTTGATTGTTCACAATTCGTCCACGAATTTGGAGATGATGTTTTAGCAGACTTGAAAAATAATTTTGTGATTTATTCGAATGCATAGAAATTAATATCTTTAACAAAGTATGATCTATTAAAATATTCTAGCAAAAATCAATGCATTAAAGCAATAAACAAATATATTAGATAAATGATAGATGGTTTTACATAAAATGACAAGATTTATTTTATATTTTTCAATTTTATTTATTATAAATATTATATATCAGGAGCAGGAAAGAAGATGCATATTTTAATACACACACACACACACACACACACATAT
>VBVQ01004725.1:0-13905 GCA_011636635.1 Tetramorium simillimum | reverse complement strand
AAAAAAAGAATTCCCAATTCAACTCTTGCTCTGTTTTATAAATGTTTCACAAACAGTTATGTTTATAGATATTATAGATTAATAGATATTATTTTCATTCAGTTTTCTTAAAATGCAATCTGTAATAAAGAATTAACTTATTTATTGTATATTAAAATGTAAAATTATCTATATAATAATGTCGGAAAAAATTAATTGATCAAACTTGTGTACTACAAATATACGTGATTATTAATCTGCGTGTGATTAATCTCGGATACCACGTAATCGCAACAAATCGCGATGAAGCAATCCTTCTGCGAACGATATCTAAGAATGGCCATTCTTAGATATCGCGGCGACGAAAATCGCTCTCAGCTTTGATGAGGGCTCGACTTCTCCTCGAATTCCCTGTCGACAGGAAACCTCGTTCCTGCCTTCGGCGAAGACGAGCAGGAAATTTCGATCGCCGTTTGACGACGCGAAAGTAACCCGCGTGCGAGACATGCGAGGGGAGGAGAGCTCTACTCGCGCGCGAGCATTGGCGCGCGATATGGGCGGCCGCGTAAGAATATAAAAGCAAGAAGACCGGATGACTGCTAACTGTTTGTTAGTCTTGGGTTTTAAAGTCCGCGCGTCTGTCAGTCCAGAGACGTAATATTAGTGCTTAGTGTATGCTGCCGCCGCCACTCCCGCTCATTCATTTCGTTTCCTCTCTCCTTTCTCTTCCTTTCTCTCTTCTCTGTTTCTACACTACGCGTCCCGTGCACGATTAGCCCCTTATCGATTTATCTTAAGTTGAACTTTTCATGCTATATGTATAATATGGCAAGAATATATATATTCGTATACATATATTCTTGTTATACAAATAAAATGTATAAATATAAATATATTTAATAACAAGTTCAAAATCTAAAATTCTAATACTGTGCAATAATTATGAATTTTAAGATTTATCTATTTGTTTTATACATTTTCTAATATTTTTTATAATTTCATGTAAAATTTTATACAATAAAATTATAAATTATAAATTATTTTTATATTTCTTTAATTTATAAATTATAATCATTAAATACCTTGAATAAAAATTCTATTTTTGGTTTAATTTATACGGAAAAGATAAATGAAATTGGGAAGAATAATTATGTATTCTTTTTAACTATAAACTAGTTTTTTATATGAAAAGAGATTATTTCAGTCAGTATCATTCAACGTGAAAATGTTTAAATTAAATAGACAGACTTCGGAGTTTTGCGATAAGTTCAGATTACATAATAAGCGCTGATAAAAGCGCTAATCATCGATTTATCTTAACACCTTTCCTGTAAAAAGATGTCCCAATAGTTCTAGGTGGATTGCTATAAATAGTTTTAAAATTACTTGGAGGACCGAACGGAACGAGGGTGTTTTAGCGACCATTCTGGAAAAATAAACGTTCGCGACCGCGTAGGGAACAGATGACTCTGCCACGCGGATGCCAACTTCTCATTGGAGTGACAGCCGCCGTGGCCGACGATTGTTTTTCAGTTTACGTTAACGTTTCGCTTTCGTTCCGATACGGTCGTTGAACGAGCCCCGCCGTTGGTTCGCAGTCTTTATTGACTGCCGGTTAAATCGGGCTCGGAAGGAGCCTCGTACGGAACTATTTGATTTTATGGGACATCTCCAGTCGCTCTCTTCAAGCGACAGGCGACGACGAGCTTGTTAAAAGGGTAACCGCGAGGCCCCGTTTGAGACAAACGTCGAGGCCGGTGACTTTTTGCGCAACGGGACAACCGACTTGTCATAAGCGTGACGACTGCCAGAGTTGGCAGACGGATGCTGGCGAGACGTTCGCTGACAGAGACTTCATTTCGTAAACGATCGACACTTCATCCCGTAATTGGTCGTCCTATCTCACGACGTGTCTCTCAATAAAAATTCCACCCGCTCTAGATGCTCTAGATGCCCGTCGTCGCGCGTCGTCCTCGATATTTCCAACGATTGCTCGTGGCGGAAAAAGAAATATCCGAGTGGCAGAAATCGAGCAAAGGAGGAGAAGAGAGAGACGAGAGGCAACAAAGTATAGCGAGATCGAGTAAAGGATGACGGCGAAGGGCGGACGCCGGTCTTGTTCGGGGGTAACTGAAATAAGGTATAATTTTCCGCGCCAATTAAGGTCTTTAAGAATTGCGACCAATTGAGCGGGAGGGTCAGAGCCTTAGCTTTAGGGGAGAGATGTACCACCATCCCCCTATAATTTATTATTGATTAGATCGGATCGAGAAAAAGAGGTCTCGGTATGTAGACTTAAGACTGGCCTGAGATCGTCTATATATAACGGAGTGTAACAAGCAAATGGTGGATGACGTTTTTCCGATTTCCGGTCCGGATACTTAAGACATAATGGTAGTACTTGATACAAGATTTGTTCTTAATTTTTAAAACCTTGTTGATTGTAGGTAATTATCAGAATTCGCGAAAGTTCATATGTCATTCATAATTTAATTGTCAATTAATTATATATGTTTCTTATTCTGTACTATAATTGTATAGGAAAATAATGCCAAATAATTTTATACAAAAATAGATACGAAAGATAACATAATACACATCTCGGCGATAATTAAAAATATATATCTTAAGACAACGGCTATTTTTCTAAATATTTTTCTACTTATTTGGAAAAAGAATAGAGAAGATTTTCGATTATTTTGATCATCGTGTTGCATGTCTAAAGTTCTTTACAGTTCTTTCTTCTATTAATTAAGAAATTAATAAAAGTCATTTAATAAGAACAAATGGTATGGCAATAGAATTTGCATTTTATGTATACGCTTCTTTTTGACAAAAATGTGAACGATGCACCACGCAATGATGAGGTACAGAGAGAGAGAGAGAGACGGCGGAGAGAGCGAAAGTATTTTCTCATCGATATCTCGAGCGCGCGAGGTCATCATCGGATCAACTCAGGCGTAGTTCACGTTCCTGTGGTTCACACTTAATTAAACCGCCATAGGAACTCGGGTGCCAGCACGTGGCAGACAATGCCGCGAGTCTTTAGCGGCGATTGTTATGTAAAACATACCCTATATATGCACCGCGCAGTTTCTCTCGTATCGTATCGAGACGCAAAGTACGTAGGTGCCTACCTACCATTCCGCTTGTGTACCTATGTACAAAGAGAACGGGTAACTTTTTGAAATTATCAGCTGCGAATCCAGTGACTTCGATCGTTTTTCGTCAACTAACGACATGACTTTTTGAAACGTAACTGTACTTGATGCCGAAATGCTTCATTTTCTTGAACAATTCTTTAATGTATAAAAGAGTATTGAGCCTTAGATGTAATTTATGTCAGATTTTAAGATATAATTTTATTTATAATTTTATATATGCCATATATTTTGACATATGTACGTGTGTACGTTACATCTTATATATAAGATATAAAATATATATTTTTCTGATTCTTCAAATATTTTTCATATTCATGACAATTAAGTTGTAAATTTTTTCTAATTTCTGCGACACAAATTATAATTTATCTAAAGTGCATTTAGATCTGTGAAGTTAACATTCTGAAATGTAAATTAAAAAAAAAAATTAATACAGCATTTGATTCTTCACAATTTGTTTGCATTTAGCTATAAATATTGTTTTCTATTTACCTTTCAAAAAAAATTAAAAATAAATCAAAGTTGAATCAATTTCATCTTGAGAATCTTTAAGTGATCTTTTTTTAATTCTATGTATATGAATTTCTGTAAAAGAGAATATCAAGTTCAATGAATTGGTCTGATTGAATCGATCTGTTAACTACTTCCCTAACGCATGCCTTGATCAAATGCTAGTATAAGTAATCACGAAGCATACATCAATAATGAAACTGTCGTCATGTATAACAACCATGAGTGATTGCTCCGTCGCAAGAAGTTAAGCAGCCTTTTATCATCTTTGCTGACACGGATGACAAAACGAGAAAATCTCTAAAGTGCCCGTACGTTTCCGGCGGGGTCGATCGCGATGATCTAAAAATCCCCCGCGATCCCACTCCGTGGCGGAATCTTTCCTCCGACTTGTGCCTCCGCCTGGATTGGCCACCGCGGAAAAGCGACGTCGCGGGAAAAGCTGTGGATTGGCCGTAGGGCGAGGCTTGCGTCGTGACGGAAGCGTCGCGTCCGATCGCACGTAGAACACCCAAAGCTCCACCTACCTCAGAACGCGCGGTATTCGCGCGTGCAAGCTCGCTTAGGAAAGCCGAGATCGGGAGGGTGGGTAACGAAGAACGTCGTCGTGCTCGTTAGGGAAAGAAGAAAGAGATCATTTCTATGACATGTGAGAGGAGTGATCGGTAAGCTGATGAGAGAGTCGGAATCTGATTGAGCTTCATATCCCGATGAACGGAGACAAAGCCGCTTCGAGTGTGGTCCTCTACGTGAAAGTAGGAACTTTTGTGAAACAGAGAGAGAGAGAGAGAGAGAAACGGGAGGAGAGAAGAGGTCGAAGCGTCTCTTAGGTGGGGGTTAGTCGAGTAAAAAGAGGGAGGCTCTTCTCAAGGGAGGAAGGGAGAGCCGCGGGTTGAGTGTGGTAATTCGAAAAATAAGTCTCCGCGGGCGACAAGCACACTTGACCGAAGCACACTCGAATCGGAAGGGTCGAGCACTCGGGAATAACAATTAATAACACCAGTCGGCCTACCAGCGATCCTCTGGCTGCTCGAGGGCCTCCCGGGATTATGTGAACGCGGAAAATGCCCAACATTCGCTGGCTGATCCTCCGTTCCGACGTGTCGACAACGGACAAGCGAGAATGACAGCATGCGTGACTGAGAAAATTCGACGTATAATCCTCCGATTTTTTCCGACAAGTTCATAAGGGTGAAAGAAGTCAAAGTTTTTGGTGTAGAAAAGACAAGGTAGTAATTTGCACAGTGAGAATTCATAACATGTGACGTGACAAGCTTTCTCGTGCGTGAACAATCGATGATGATTGTAACTATGAGGAGGAAGAAGATCGAAGGAGAAGAAAAGATCTGAAAAGTAGACGTCGAGTGCGTAAAAAGAACTGTTTCGAAGCAGCTCTCAGTGTGACCGTTGCGAGGAAAAGCAGCAAACCAACGGAATGATGGAGGACGACAAGCGCAGCGAAGCCTCGCCGAAACCCTTGCAACCGACCCCTTTCAGCATCGCTGATATCCTGAGCCGCAGAAACTCTTGCGCGGATTCAAAGAGATGCGACTTGGAGAAGATTCAGGCCGCCGTCTCCATGCCGATGAGAAGACACAATCGCGAGTACGAGCGCGTGGAGAGCGAGCAACTTGACGGAAGCTACGATCACGATCAGGTGATTCATTATCCGAGACTGCCCACCCCGGAGTTGAGCATGGCGCACGAATTGGATATCTTGAGGAGAAACCTGGCGCAAGCGAATTTATCGAATTTCGGAGGTATCCCGCACTTGACCCAAGGAACATTCAAGAATCACTTCGAGACTCTGGGAAACCTGACGGCATATCAGTCTGTTAAGGAGCCGATGGAGACTTCTCATAGACAGCAAGACGAAGCCTTGGATATGAGTAAAAATAAATATCTAGGTACGTTCGCATACATGTATAAATCATCATCATCGTTGCATAGTTTCACAACAAAAAGCGCATCGTGAATTTCTTTTCATTCTGGAGTGAAATATATATCAAAGTAATATTACGTATTTGTATTTTCCGTCATTAATTTTGTAATAAGTAAAATTGAATTAAGTAAAAATAATCTATAATAGCAATTGATAGTTTGATATAATTGCACTGATATAATTGCACATGCATGCAATGACAAAGTCAATTTTCTTCTAAAAATTAAAATTATTATTAGAAGATTTAAGTATCATAACGATTTATTCTTAATCAATAAATCTCTAGGAAAGCGACATCATTTTTTTTCGGAAAAATAGTTAAATTGATACATAAAATGTCGCGAGCGAAAACAATATCTTAGAAGTCCTGGAAGATGGTGACCTGCCAGAGGATCTTGTATCAGGCACGAGGATGCGGGCTTAAGAGGTCATTTGAGCAGATACGCGCGTAACAGGCGAGCTCTTTTCAAGGGTTTTTAAAGTTAACCCGAGCGCAGATAACATAATTGAATGTAATTTTAGTAGCATAAGTGGCACTCGACTCGGCAGACGTCACGAGTACTTCTTGCACTTGTTCGATCTCTGGCCACACTCTGTTCCTCTGTCTCAAGCACGCAAGGATTCGCGGATTACCTCCGTTTAGACCAAACCATTTTAGATCAAGGTTACCATCGCTAACTATTTCCGAGTAAACGTTCGTGATTGATTTATTCGTGACAGATGTAGCGTTCCATATAGGATAGCAATAATTCTTAGTTAATCGTTTGCATCCGCTAACACTATATACATGCCGCGCTACGTATTACACGCCAATATAAAATACTGCTATTTTATTTTACACCATAAAATGGCAATATTTTACACTTAATTAATTGAATTGCTTTGTACTATCTGTATACGTTATGTACTGCGCGCAAGACAAAGATAATTTACTTTTGCATCCTTCTGTACCACGTCTATTTTTTCATAACATTCACCCTCGTTATTGATACGAAAGTATAGAATTACGTGGTTGAATAGTGTTATCTTAGTATGAAGGTAAACAGATACTCTCCCTCGCACTGACTGCTTTGTGAAATCAATCACGATTAACAGCATTCATGATGTATGTAGGATTTTTATTTCCGTATTCCTTTATCATTGGAAAAGATCACATTATTTTTCAGTATTTAGAGAGAGGATATAAAATTTTAATTGTTGCTGACCATAATCATCAATTAATTTCTTCACTTTGGATTTAGCAAATTATATGTATTAATTTGTGATACAATTGGACATATTCTATAATTTTGCTGCTACAATTGCATATATGGTATTGCAAAGAAAAGACAATATTGTGATTTACGAAAGTCATCGATAAAGAGTTTTTCATCACTCGATTCACATTAGTTTCAGGATTTTATAGAAGAATTAAAGGCGTTTATAGAAGAAAATTCATGAGAAATGCGTTATATAAAATTTCAGTTCATTATGAAGACGAATCGTGTAAAAACAGCGCTAAATATAGAATAATTAACACCGCGAAAGAGCGTTTACTCTTAAGCGAAGAATCGTCACCTGAAACCGCACGATAGCATATTGTTTGCAGCGGCTCGAGGGTGAAGAGGTAGACACGAGCTGGCACCGATTCAAGGTGCACTCAGAAAATTACGAGTCCACTTTCGAGGGGAAATCTCTCGAGTCATTTAATATGATAATGGATAGTCGAAAGAATGCAGCGAATGTCGCGACAAATTGTTCTTATAACCACTTATTACGGTAATAACTAAGAAAACCCTTTCCGATTTTCGCATCCTTCCCGTTGCGATGGAGGAGCTGAAAAGCGCTTTAGTGGTTTCGAAGGATCATCGACGTAATCAGAGTCAATCGACGCCACTTGCTTGCCTGGAACTGTACTCTCGATATAGACTCGATATAAACATCCATAGGATGTTTGACGAGCACCGAAGGATGGACGCATTAGCCGGACGAGATGGCATCTAGTCGACGTCGAAAGTGATCAAATATAGATCTCTCTAAATGCTTCGCGTCTCCTGCTGACCACCGACGATAAACATTGACGTAGGATGAGCGTTTCGAGCGCGAAATAATTATGATACTGTTGGAGAACTTCGCAATTTATTCGCGAATATTCTCAGATTTAGAAAAATTTATCAAAGTTTTTTTCTATATTAATTTAAAATACGTAAAAATATTTGTCTCTTCTCGAACTATAAAATTTTATTGAAAATTATTACGATAAATTATTACAACTATAAAAAAATCATTATTTGTATAATAAAAATAATATTTTTTTGTAGGTAACAAAGTATTAATAAGGTCAATAAAGTCGGATTATTTGAAATGTCTTCGCGAGGAAAAATGTTTGAAGTAAACATTTTTTAATTTTATATTGAGAGATCAATTTTCAAAGAGATTAATTTCATTTAAAATTTACTATTTTTAGTTTCAAACATACGAAAGTTTTCTGACGTCAATACGAATAAAAAGAATCTGCAAGTGTATTTTAACGCAAATTTATGAATTATTATTCCACCCAGCGATGTAATTAATTTTTATTTTTGTTTAAAAGTTATACATTATTTTTTGTTCATAGTAGGGGGTATATATCGCAAAGTAGCGGATCAAGCGCGTTGCCAAGTAGAAGAAGCTAGTCTGATCTGCTATACGATTGTACTCTAGTGCCACTGGTTAAACTTAGAGGAGAATTACCGCGGAACAGAAGCGTAAACATGTCGGAGTAGCGAGTACATGTGTTAATGTTTGTACGAGACATCAAAAGCAACGAGGTTCTCTCTCGCTCTTTCTCTTTCCGATCATTCACCGTCTCTATGGCTGCTCGCTGATGGTTACTCCGACTTTCGGGCTAAACGATTGCTTTACGGTATAGTTGCAGATTCTCGCGCAAAACTAAATATTTATCCGCAAACGAATTTGAACGGCAAGCTCGCGTTATTCGAAAAATGAGACTCCATCGTTCGTCGATATGCAAAAGCTTGAAAGCTCTGTTCTTTTAACAAACTATAACGATTTATAGACATATATATATAAAAATGTGTTAAATAAAATTGATTTTTTTTTTAAATTATAATAAAAGCGTTAAGCCTCCATTAATTATAGATTATTCATACAGCATGCAATAGATCACAAATTTATTTATGAAATAGTTGTTCGTTCTCTTATTTTACAGACGAGACAGAGGACGACGCGTACGAATCGCAAAATTCAGGCCAAAATTTGCAGAACAGAAAAAAGCGCAGCAGAGCAGCATTTTCGCATGCGCAAGTCTACGAGTTAGAAAGAAGATTTGCCGCACAAAAATATCTCTCGGGACCGGAACGGGCGGATCTAGCACGAGGGTTAAAATTGACAGAGACGCAAGTCAAGATCTGGTTTCAGAATCGACGGTGCAATCTTTTATCTATGCTTATACATCTTATTAGATTTCTAGATTTAAATGAAAATTTTGAAAAATATGATTTTGGAAAAGTAAATTTTGTCATAAAAATACTTTTTCACCTTCATTTACAGATTTCATTAACTGTAATAATGACTTTAGGTATAAGACCAAACGGCGCCAACAGCAGGAATTGGGTGCCCTCGTAAACTCTGGGAGCGCCAGGCGCGTGGCTGTACGCGTCCTGGTACATCCGGATGAGCATCTGAGGGGATTGCCTCTTCGTGGTTCAGGACAACTTCCCGGGCAAATGTCGAGCCCGCAAATTCATCCCGCGAACAAAGCGCTTGGCGGTTTCCCGTATTATTGCCTGCCGTATCACCCGCTACTCTGCCCACCCCTACATGCCACCCATGTTCAGGTACAAAGCCCGATCACCCCCGATTTTGATCCAAATCAAATTTCGAAAATCAAGGACGAGAAGTGAACGGCAGACTTCTCTCGAAGTACCGATTATTATTTCATGTCTAAACAGAGATGATAGTACTTCAGAGAATAATGCAAAATATCATCGTTAAGAAATACTTTTTAGATAGAATTATTGTGAAGAATGTTGAGATTTTTTTGAAAAATTCATGATTTTGTCTGAGAAATAAATTGAAAGACTTGGGTAATAATATGCTCAACTACATGAAAATCATATAGAGTATATAAAATTTTTAATTTATTTTTATTTATTATATGATCACTTCAATCAAGAAATAAATTTTACAGTTTTTAGAATAAAAAATTAAAATATTCGAAATTTGACTGTACTAAATGTTATTAATAATTTGTCACTTTTTAATAATTTATTTATAAAATATGCTCCAGCTTAACACATTATTTCTAAGTTTTTCAACTGTATCTCGATCTATGTGCACTTGATGTGCATAAAAAGTCCTTTCTTCAGAAATACATTAACATGCATAAATAACAGGACTTATGAATCATCTTATAGCTGTCTGAGATCATCGCACGCGTATTTATTATAATTCAATAGCGATATAAAACGATCGTGTAAATTAGCCTGTAAATAAATGTATAAAACACGAAATATTAAGTCTTCTGTATTTTCTTCTGTTATATGTTTTCAAACTTTAAACTTGAAAAGAAAAGAAATTTTTAAATCAAGTTAGTCTAATAGTTTTTATTAGCTTCCTGTTAATCTTTTGATGTTTTTAAAGTTTCATATCTCAAAAGAAAAAAAAAATAAAATTCCATAATTAATATATTATAAACTACCAGACAAATCATGCTTTTTATCTTAATTGAGAGAATATTGTCTGAGATAGAAATTATGGAGCACGAATCTTAAAGTGGAAATGAAAAACGTATTCCACAAATTATTAATGCAATATGTGCAATTAGTATGGAACGTGTGTAATGTAAAATAAATTAAATAATTAATGTTAATTAAATTTGTTTAACATGCGGCATGCGTGTAGCATGTTCAAATTCAATTGATTGTTTAAGTACAGATGCGTAAATGTCTTTAAATATATATACATCGACCAGAATTTATCGTGAGTTTTCTTTTTTAATTTTCTTCCCTCTCCAAAGTCCTTTCTTTCTAACATGAAAAAAAAATACAAAGTTGCAGGTAGAAAATGGGTTTTCTTAACGATATTGCAACTGACTTTCTCATAAGGGTTTTAATGGCCTGGGTGTCTGGGTGGGCCCAGCAGACATCAGATATGTTTATTCAGACGTGGAGATGAGCAGGCTTAACCGACGGACGAGAAAAACCTAGATCTGACACTCATCTGTTGTAAATAAAAGTGTTACATTGCCCTCACCGAAACGCTTTTTACAGTCCGCCGTGTAAATCCTTACAAGACAGTTTCTGAGTGCCACGGAATTAGTAATTTTTAATTTATTTACTTAGACTTCTTATTGTTGCCTCTTTCCGCGATGCTGATTGATTTATTCGCTTCGTATTACGAGAGTAACCAATAAGACATGAAAATTATATGTTAATTTTTTGCTATTTTTTTGCTTTTAAAAATAATTTTTTGCTTCACTTTTTAAAAAGTTACTTAATATTATCGAGCCTCATAACTTTTTAAAAATTAAAGCAAAAAAAATTATTTTTAAAAGCAAAAATAGCAAAAAAATTAGCAAATAATTTTCATGTCTTATTGGTTGCGTTCTGATAATTTGGCATAGGTAGCTTTATATACGTACCTATATATTAAGCTATCCGAGCCAAATTATCACAATGTAACGAATAAAATATGAAAATTATTTGCTAATTTTTTGCTATTTTTTGGTTCTAAAACTACCTTTTCTTGCGCGTGCGAAGCACGTGTCTACCACTACTAGTATCTATAAAAATATTTAATTGAATCTTTTTAAAACACGATATAAATAAATAATTAAAGAAATATCAATTTCTGTACGTGGATAATTGAATAAAGGAAAAGAATTTTTACTTTGGCAAGCAACAGGAAAACTCTCAGATTGTTTATCATCCATTTGCTTCGTAATTCATATTTTTGGCGTTTCTGAGTATCAATAAACTGTAGTGGTTGGCACAAATTTCGTGACGCAAGCCGCAAATTATTACGATGAGTTTTGCGTGGCACTAATACCAACTGTACATCGACACAAGGCCTCGTTTAGCGCAAGAGCATTATGGCTTTACAATGTTTAGAACTGTTCTAAACGAAGCAATAATGGACTGCAGAAGCGACTATGAAGTCTATATAGCCTCACTGATTTTCCGTCGCGTACGTTTAGACTATGAGCAAAGATTACGGATAGAAATTATCGCGTTAATTGTTGCAATCAACATATTGTTCAAAAATTTCAACTTTTAATACAAATAAAAAGAAAAGTTTCAATAATACTACAAAACCCCGCTTAGCTTGTGGTGCTAAACAGCTAAATAAAAAGTTATAAAAATAAAATAAATTAAGTACAAAACTTGCCCAATTAAATAAGATTATCAATAAAACGGATACAATATAAAAAATTTTACTCTCGAGTTTACTGTTTTTAAGAAGCTAAGATCATATTATTATAAAGATAATGTTATTATTAATCGGATGTTTTAATAGAGATAAGCATTTAACTATAATGAAATCTATATTGGAACTTAAATATATTAGTTCAGAGTTCAACAGACCATTTTCAATCCTTAATTCAGGAATTTACTATTGACGCGACGGTAACAAGCTCACAATTTGAAGCAAAAGTACATTCGTTCGAGTGCACCGCTGATGGACTTGTCTCGTAAAACGAGAAAGGAACGATTTAACGCTCAATCAACCGACGAAAGCTAATTTTCATTAGCTGTTAATAGCGCAAGACCACCCTCTCCCTTGATCACCCTCTATGGCTCTACGCCTTAACCCCTCGCTACACCGTTCTCCAAGCGCCCGTCTTTCGTTTGTTACGAGAAAGCTTCGCGCGTTAAATGAATTGTATGGAATAGAAACTTGCAAAATTAACGCAAAATCTATTTGTTGAATAATAAATAATACTGTAATGCGTAGAGTTATATATAATATATATAATACATTTGAAAGTAATTATTAAGATAAACTTTCTTCTTTTATAAATTTTCCGTTTGCTATAATAGAAATCACAGAAATGTGCTACAATAAAATATTTTATTTTTTTAGAATTTTTAAATTTAAATTTAATTTTTTTACATTAAAGGCATTTGTATCCAAATTCTTCTGTCTCTCACAATAAAAAGATATTAATTATTATAGTTTTCTATATTTTGTTATTGATAATATAATTATTGCTATTAGATATATTACATTTTTCCAGTTATTTTGCCGATCTTTTGAAGTATTTAACATTTGGTCTTCGTTAAGAGTTTGCAAGGTTTTAAACTAGTTTTAATAATCTTTTAGCTTAAGAACTCGTTTTAATATTAAAAAGATAAAAGTCAAGCTGCAAAGAAAGGCTAGAAATAATTTTTCAATATATTTCTAACTAAATATTCTCTACATTTTAGTCAATTCGTAGATAACTATACCGAGAGTCAGATTTACTGCAAAAAGATTATCAAAGCGAGATCAATTTGAATCTCATTTAAAAAATCGTACAAAGAGGACAATTCAGCCGCTCGAGACTACATAGCGGCCATTATCAATTTTGCACGAACCATTTGCGTGCACGGTAAAAAATTCTGAATTTTTCAAACGTCTGCGATATCTCTTACAATGGATGTAAAACGAATGACCAAATTTAAAAGTATAATCCAGACCTTTTTCTGCGTGAAACATGGCTTGTAATATTTTACGAATTTTAAATATTCTCTTTTTTTTTAAGACAGATTATTAAAAGATATATAAGAAATACTATTTAATCCGCAATCGTCGAAACAAAAAAGTTGTAGAGATATAATAGGCACTCTTTACTTTCATGAGTAAAACAAATGCACGATGTAAATCTGATTTCGCCACCCCCTCAAAGTAATATAAACGCAATTGCCGGTTCCAAGTTTGAGATTTCAGTCGTTACTTTCGTCTCGGTCGTCACTTTTTCCTACCTCTCTTATATACCATTCTTCCGACTTCTGACACGCGTTTCAATTGGGATGGTTGCCAAGGAAACCTAGGAGCCGGAGTGTCACATGGACTATTGAAGACATTAAAGGGGACACCTCTCCATTTCGCGGAAAACATTCGAAATGCGATAGAGACGAATATGATTTACGAATGTCTAACGTGAATTTTTTAATATTTAAGTCTCGCATATCATTTTATATTTCTAGGTAAATTATATTTTCTTTTTGATAAAAACAAATGTTTTAACTGATATCATTAGACAAATGAGATAATTTAATAATTTTCTGTTAATAAAAAACTAAAATATTTATTTTGAATTATTTAAAAATTTGGACTGTTATTGTC